>APFE031688912.1:251971-270112 GCA_000404065.3 Pinus taeda
TTATGTTTTCCATAAATGCAATTCTCACAGAAGTCCAAATCAACATTCTTCAAACCCGACAACAAATTCCTTGAGTGAAGAATCTTCATCCCCTTTTCACTCACGTGTCCGAGCCTATGATGCCATAATGTTGCATCTGCTCATTTGGAAGTTAAAGCATTAACAAAGTTAGAAATACCATTGCATAAATACAATGTACCAACGTTTTCGCCTTTTGCTATTACTAGGGCTCCTTTGGTAACCTTCCAAGATTTATCTGTGAAAGTTGTCAAAAAACCTTCACCGCCTAACCACCCTATTGAAATCAGAATTTTCTTTAAATTTGGAACATGACTTACCTCTTTTAGTAGCCATTTCTTTCCATTCTGTTGTTTTACAAGAACCTTACCCATTCCAACAATTTTATAGGATTTATCATCACCCAAACTAACTTGTCCAAAATCTCCTTGAACATAGTCATGAAAGTATTTCTTATCAGGTGTGGCATAGAATGAGGCCCTTGAATTTACCACCCAGGAACCAGTAATAGTTTCAAAAGAAAGAATCAAAGCATCTTGTAACACCTCACCTATCACATTTGCTTCATGATTGTTTTCTTTTTGTGCATCTCCTTCTTTTCCTTTCCAAGATCTACAGTCTTTCTTTAGGTGTCCTTTCTTTCTGCATTTCCAGCACACTATCCCCCATCTAGACTTGGATCTACCTTTCCTTGATTTACTGCGATATCCTGAGCTCTTTTCTCTTTCCATTTTTCTTCCCCTAGACTCTACACTCAAAGCATTACCCGATGTCTCACAGGAGCATTTCCATCGCATTTCCTTGCTAAGGATAGCACCAACAACATCATCAAACTTTAAAGTACTAGATCCAAAAACAGAGTTAGTAATGGCCATTACTAAACCATTCCAACTTTCTAGCAAATGAGCACAAGAATAACAAAGCTTTAACTTCATCATCAAAGTTTACCCCTACAAAACTTAACTGATTTGTAACAATATTAAAATTATTTAAATGGTCTGCAACAGATCCACTTTCTGACATCTTCATATTGAATGACCGTTTCATAAGAAATACCTTGTTTGAGGTCGATGGTTTTTCATATAGTTTGTCCAATGCCTTAATCAAACCCTTTTTCATTGTTTCCTTCGAAATGTTTAAGGTGACCGATGCTATGAGGCACAACAACACTATTCCAAGTGCCTTTATATCGAGAATGTTCCATTCTTCATATGTCATACCCATCAACATCTTTGTTTTTCTGCCCAATGGTAGGTACAAATCTTTCTGATACAGATAATCTTCCATCTACATCTTCCACAGTGAGAATTTTTGACCGTTAATGTTCTCAACCCTAAACTTACCATCTGTCGCCATTGCTCCCACTTGAACGAGGAACACTTATTTCCTGCGAGTTTATCAACAAAATAGACCTTCAGCTCTGATACCAGTTGTTAGAAAATTATATATTACGGAGCAATGGAACACAAAAAAATATTACAGAAATATAAACACAGAAAATGCATAAAACAATAGAGACACAAATATACGTGGTTCACCCAGTTTCGGCTACGTCTACCCTAAACAGCTAGTCCTTCCTTTCTATTATCTAGAAAAATGAAGAGACACAACCTATAGTAGATCTATTGTAATATCCTCTGTTTTATCTCACGGTCTCACCTCTTTATTTCTCGCTTAGAGAATACACATCTATTACACAACCTCAAAATACAATGCCCTCATACAAAGAGAGGGGTGTCCTTCTAGGGAAGAAAACCCTAAACTAAACATAAGTTCTACCGTCAGATCATCCGCCTATTGAACGACCCAGATTGAATAGAACTTACTATACTTTTACAAGGCAATTTTACATCTGTTTTTAGCTTCATGGGCACTGCTCCTGAACCCCACCCCCTGAGGGACCGCTGGCCCTCGGACCCCCCAACCAAGGGGGATCAGCCCCTCCGAATCCTCCCGGGGGGGGGGGACAAGTCCCCCCTCGTACCCCCCCACGTGGAGGGGTGTACAAACTTCCTGGGGTATACATCCGGCTGAAACAAATACCTTTGAACAATCATGCTCCACACCCAACACTGTCAACCCTCCTTCAAAACAAAAATCTTACATCATTGTGTGTACTAATTACCTGACAAAATGGGTAGAAGGAAAGGTGATCAAAGTAGCAACAGAAGAAAAGGTAGCTGAGTTTTTTAGAGAAAATATCTTCTACAAGTTTGGCTACCCAAGAGAGTTAGCCATAGATCAAGGGAGTCAATTTACCTCCAATTTGGTTGAGGCCTGCTCACACACCACAAGATTAAGCATAGAACTTCCACCCCTTGTCATCCACAGGAAAAAGGATAGGTTGATGTCACCAATATAGCTTTGGAAGGGATTTTGACTATGGTAGTAAGTAGCAACAAAAAATATTGGGTAGACCGATTGGTTGAGGCCACCTAGACCTATAACGCCACCTGGAAAACTAGCACAGGATTTACACCCTGTGAGCTTGTCTATGGGACGAAGGCTCTGATGTCAATAGAATTTGAATATAACACATAAAGGATCATAGATCAGCTAAACCTAGATCTCAGCCATGCACAAAAGGAAAGATTGCTTCAGCTAAATGGACTGGATGAACAGAGAATGCAGGCCCTACTCCACTCAGAGGTAGTCCAACTTCAAAGAAAAATATGGCACGAAATACACCTCAAAGAAAAACAATTCTAGCAAGGAGATTGGGTGCTATTGTATGATCCATGATACAAATATTTCAAGGACAAACTAAGGACAAGATGGTTGGGACATATGTAGTAGAAAAATGCAATGACAATGGTTCAATCCTTATCTGGACCATAAATGAAGAAGCCATCCCCATGCTCGTCAATTGGCATAGGTTGAAGATCTACAGGAAGCCACTTTCCAAGCAAGAGTTCATTGAGAACCTGGGAAAAACAGTGTCGATAGTGGAGTAGGTCCTTGTCTCCACTCCACCCACACCCTGAAAAAAGAAAAAAAGAAAAAAGAAAAAAAGAGAAAAAAGAAAAAAGAGAGGAAAAAAATAGAAAGAAAGAAAAAAACAAAGAAAAAAAGAAAACAAAGAAAAAATAGAAAAAGAATAAAATATCCTTGGGTGAAAACATCTTGGAGGCACCCAGTGCAAGCATTGGGAGTGAAAACATCTTGGAGGCACCCCTGCTATCTCAAAAAAGAAAAGAAAAAAAAACAAAAACTCACTTCTTTTGAATAAATTGCAGGTTGCAGGAGGGTCATGCAAGAGAAAAGGACATAGCCAGGCTACATACACCCTTCATGGCCCATTCCTCCATCACCGTTATCCTCTTCTAAGCCTCAGTCTCATTTTTTTTGAAAATTTCGCGTCCTATAGGAAACTCTCTGTATTCTATAGGAGGATTCTGTAGAAACTACAGGAAGGCCAAAATCGAGTTTAGAATAGAAATCTGGGGCTAGAAGTTTGTCTAGAAGGCTTATGGATCTCCCTGCCACCATCCATCCACCTAACTCTCCATTCCACCCCTGTGCACTCACACTTCCACTTGCATTTCTTTCCCTGCACAAACAAAATACAGAAATTATGCTTCTTTCATTCTGTAAACATACAAAAAATGATGACAAATAAAATAACAGCGTTATGCTCACTTACTCTTACCTGATACCTCCCAATTGCTATTTATTTCATTCAAAACCTTTGTGAGCTGATTTTTTTTAAAAGCTTGCTCGAGCATCAACCTAAATTTTAGAAGGAGAAGCAGCTACGGGAAATCCTGTAGGATTCATGTAGCAGTTGATCCCTTTGAAAAACAAACTCCAAAGGCAGGGTCAACGCAACAGGATGTATGAAGCATGTAAGGAGTAGATCTTGATTGAGAAATCATCAGCATAAGCCGAAGGCTGAGCATGCAGAGCACCACCAGCAGCAGCAAATGAGGAGATGAAGTGCCAAAGTCTGAAGTATGCATAACACAACAACGACTAAGAAGGTAAGTGGCTAAACCTATTCTTCGATTTCATGAATGTTATTTCAAAATTGCATGCACTATGAGAATGGTCACGATTAAGCGGAATCGGTGACCAACTAACTGGCCACCCTCGTTTAGTTTACATACCCTCGTGGAATTCAATTGAGCCACATCTAATTCAAATTGTTGATCAGATACATAGTCAGCACGTGTGGCATGTCAACTCGAGAAGGAAAGATTTGAAACCGGTAGTGGTGGCGGCATATAATTAGAGTAAGGAAGGTGATGGCGGTCAAGCAACATGAAGAACCGTAATTACACTGGCGTAGGACCAAAAGTTTAGATGGGGATAATGTACCCATCCGGCCACCTCACCTCCTCACTGTAGATTAGGCCAGTAGTTAAGTGTAGTGTGGTCTAAGACTCCATCACCCTTTGTTTCATTTTCGTTTATGACATCCTCGATTGCAGTACTCATCTACCACCTTCAGAACAATGAACCAAGAATTTTTTGCTAGTTTTTGAAAACCCTCCTGCTTATCGGGTTCTATAGGAGCACTACTGCATTCTACTGGAGTAGGAACACCGTATACATGAGGCTTTATATAGGAAGGACAAAGAGCAGCTCTACAATAGAAAAAGTCAGAATTTTTGTCAAACTCGAGTTGGGACTGAGGTAGGCTCAAAAACCTACTCTGCATACGATATGTCTAGATAAGGTGGTGGATTAAAAATAGAATATTGGTTGAAGAAAAGAAAGGAAAGAGAAATTAAAAAGTCTGATGTGTCTTTTCTGAGTTCCACATAGTCTCTCTGTTTCTTTCTCTGCATTCAAAATATGTCTTCTTTCTTCCTGCATTCTGCTATAAAGAAAGTGGGATGCAATCATAAAAATCAAACCTGGGAAGGAAATGAAATTACAAGTCTATCTACTCTATGAAAAACCACTGTTTCATATAGTCCTTGTTCTGTCAAAGTATTAATTTCTCCCAAGAACCAAGAATCAAATTCAGGTTGAGAACAGTTTGAAGAAAGGGAAAATTGCAAATTGATGTTGTGAAGAAGAATCATATGGGGAATTCCTTCTACAATTTCAGAAAAGAAACAAAACTGAACTGTCCCTATGTTTCTGATTTTGGAAAATTGTTGTTTTTTTCCTCACCTGAGCACTTTCAAAAACCACAAAACAACATGCCAGGAGGTTTTATGAGGAAGGAGCCTTTGAACTCCAACAAATTCAATAAGCACCCTGAGGTGGTGGCCCTTTTCACCAGGGCAAACTGGATGTCATTCTTTGAAAGAATTCATGGATATGATGATGAGGTGTAAAAGATTTTTTGATGTTCTTAAGACCCCATTCGAAAACACATGTTATATTTGGCCTCAGGGGTCTGACCCTAGAGCTTACACTTGATTTTATCAATAGAATCACTGGTCTTCCACTTGGGCTCCCTTGGAGAAAGGAGGAAAAAACATTGGGACAGGTTGTTAAGAAGACATTTTTTCAACCTGAGGAGCATCCTGTAGAGGATAAAAATGCGGTCAGAAGGACAAGCTTACCTCCTCCATGGAGTGAAGTCGGTTATTAGATAATGAAATATATCACTTGTGAAGGATGGTTCAGTATAATTTATGGTTATCACTTTAGGTTATTGCATGAATTAAGGTATGGGATGGACCTACGTCCAGTTAGGAAACTCAGTCTCCCATATTTCCTCCTCCACTCCTTGATATAATGTGGCACCAAGTTGAGTGCAGGGGTCCCAGACCAGTTGGCCCACCATGGCCTCATTAAACAATTGGTGGAAGATGTCCTACACACATACACCATCCCCATAGTTTGGGAAGTTCTTAGGAATATGTCTAGGGGAGATGACATAAAAACTTTGATTGAGGATATTAGCCCATCCGACAGTGAGGAGGAGGAAGAGAAAGAGGAAATTGAGAAGGAAACTCATGAGGAGACACAAATATTCAAACAGAGGAGGAATAGGAAACCAAGGAGAAGCATAAAGAAGAGAAGGAACTTGACAAGTCCAGTGTTGTACCTAAGGCATAAAAGAAAATAGCCTCAAAAATAGAGAAGAGGAAAAGAACAGAAGTTAAGAAGAAAAAGCCCAAGAAGGCCCAGAAAAAGACTGTCACAGGAGCGACAGGGATCCAACAGGAAAAGGAGAAGACACTACCAGAGATAGCAGAGACACAAGCAAAAATAGTAGACACAGGAAAGACTACAAAAGATGAAGGGAAAGAACAACAGAAAGAAACATCCCCTGAAACATTGACAAAGGAAGCAACAGTTGTGCTTACTGCATTTAGCACTCCAGCAAAACAAAATGGAAAAGGAAAAAGAGAAACATCCATGTATTTCAAAGCCAGAAGGAGCACCGAGATTAAGGTGGGCAAGCCCCAGCTATCATCCAAAGTACCCATTATTATTGAAGATGCACTTGCTGAGAAGAAAGAGGAATCTCCCTCCAAGATCTCTATTACCTATGAGAGAGGGAGTCCCAAAACCTCCACCTGGAAGGAAAGAATCAAAGTGATGGACTCCAAAGTAGTCCTACAACAAGCTCAAACCTCTCTACAGGAAACAGTAGCCAAGCTAAAAGAAACAGAAAAATTAGAAGAGAAGGTAGCAGAACAGTCACAAGAGGAAGGCAAGGCCAAAGAGATACCTGAACCAAGCCCTCAACCTAATTTAGGCTCATATTACAATTTTCTAGAAGGTGGGAAGATCATCCCACAGAAATTTGCTATGCCTCTTTTCTTTGAACTAGAACAAGAAAGGGTCAGAACCCACACCTCGATGCGTATTGCTAAATCTGAAGGAGTTGAAGAAATAGGGCACATGGAAGAACAATTGAGAGAGTTGAGAAGGGAGTTGGGCATGGTAAGACACATAGAAAGCATTAGAAGAGCCCAACTATAGGAAGAAAATGAGTTGCTAAAAGAGCAGTTACAAGAACAGGAAACTCAAGGGGGACGCAAGTCACCAATTTTTGAAGGACAACAACAATAGGAAGGTCCCATAGCAGATAAGGAAGCAGCAGAGAAACAATAGCAAGAGGAAGAGCCACATACCGATGATGAAATGCTAATGAAATAGAAGCAAGAAAAGGAATCTCAGGCAGCGACTGAAGTTTTGATTTTGAGACAGCAGTTGCAGGAAAAAGAAGTTCAGATGGTCTGCATGGCCAGCTGGGAAATGGAGGCCTTGTAGTGTAGACAACCAGCTAGATCCTATGCACTATATCTCAAAGACCAATGGCTCCAATTCCAGATCAAAACATTGGCACAGAGGGGCACAATCCCATTCCAGAATTATAAGCAGTTTATGCATCTATGTGATAATATTTCAACCGAGGATAGAGCCAAATTAGCATAATTTTACCTCCATAATATGGCACTACTAGACATGAACTTTTGGGATCTGAATGCTGCACTAAGAGACCTATAGCTCATGGCTATGGCTTCTTGGTTGAACCATGAAGATAAGAGGGGAGTGGAAATTCAAAGGATCATGACAAAGGAGCTAAGTGAAACCCTAATGATAAGGGTAGATTAAAGAAATCCCTTAGATCTCATTTATGCCCATCAACACCTTGCAGACAATCCTCAAGTCCTCCTAGATTATGTTGATAGACAAACACAAGCTATCGCTCATTTTGAAGATATGGAGAGACTATTTGGCGATAACTGCCTTCATGCATGCATGAGAAGGTGGAATACCTTGTCACATAGCCTAAAGATCAGGGTATATCATTCCTTAAACAAAATGAGGGAGGCTATGATGAGAGTGCCCCTATATTAACAATCAATGTAAACCTTGAAAGCCAATTGGATTGGCCTTAAGTTCATCCCTCCACTACTGCTAGGACTGATGGAAGGGGTTAAAGAGGAGGAAGAACATAAACATTGGGAGGAAGTGGACATAAAAATAGGTTTTCATGACAAAGAAGAAGATATAACATCAGAGGCTTGGGATGTCAGGGAGGCTATTAAAGCTACTGGATTAGTTTCTCAGAGGATGAGCAACCCATTCAGCAGGGGGTGATGATGAGCCCCAAAAATGGGTAACTATATGGGCTCATTTTGCCTATTATTTCCATTTAATGCACCATTCTCCATAGTTTTGTGCATGTTTTTGAATATATTTATGTCAATTGAGTGAATGGGGATAGTCACTTTGCCATATAGTCTAATGAGTGTTTAATGCAAATTTTTGGACAATTTTTGGACAAGGACCAAGAATTTATGAGTAGCATCATAGCCAACTTTGAGGAAACAAGGTTGAGGACTTATAGGAGGGGTGTCTCCTACATTAATGACCCCTTCCTCGAGTTCTCCATCAGAAACTCAGAGTACAAAGGCCACCACATCAATGATTCTGAGGGGCAGTCAAGCAATTCAAGTGGGGCTGATGTTATCTCTAGTTTTAGGCAGCTGAGTTCCTTAAGTTTAGGGGAACTGTTGGGAGTCCTCACTTGTATAAATAAGAAGGCTTCAAGCCTTAGTAGGTTAGCAATTTGATAGTCTATTTTCACACTTTTGTGCAGTCTTGTACTCAGCTCATTTTCGAGTTCTTTTTGCAGACAATTTTCTGATGTAACTATTATTTTTTGATCAATGAAGATGAATCCAAATCTGAACGAGCACTGATCTTTTAGAGAGCGCTGAAAATCTTGGGTTAGGGCACAACCCAAGCTACCCAACACCTCATTTATGTATTTATATGTTTTTTTTGCATTCATAAGCTGATTTATGTTGTTTAGGATTAATCTTGCTTTGGTAAAATAGGTTGCTTTTGATGGTTAAATTAGTTGTTCTTGCTTCAAGTTGCTTGACTAGTTTGCTGTAGTAATAGAGAAAGATCCAAAAATGCTACCAGTAGGTCTTGATCTCCTTTCTCCCTCCTTGGGACCATGATTTGAGGTCAAGGCACTACTGCTGGCACCAAAAACACAGTTTTTTCCTTTCATGCAATTGCTAGTGTGATGTTTTGAATTGGAGAAGTCGATATTTTCTTGAATCCACATGCTTAGACCATTTAATGTTCATTTACCATGTCTTTCTTGCATAACTTTTTGTTCATAAAATTCTATTCAACAATACTCTATTTTTAGGTCAAATTTTAGGTCAAAATAGACAACTTTGTTTTTCAGTTTTTGCTTTGGTCAGTTTTGGGAAATAAGAGTGTAGCTCACTTGTAGAACACTCCAGCTTATCATTCATCCATAGCACAACATGTACCAATTCATCTCTCAATATTTCCCCACTCATTTGCCTCATGTCACCAATCTGCCCTAATTTCTGCGTTTTTGTGCAAAGTTGCTTTCTTCCCCTTTGAGCAAATCCAACCCTCTTCTTCATTCATAATCTTTAGTAAAAGAATCCTAGACCCTCCAACACCTTCATCCAACCTTAAATTCCCTTTTCCAACCATTTTTCCACCTTCAAACCTCCAAAAACGACTTTCTGCCTCCTCCTGTAGAACTTCCTGTAGATCCCCTGTAGCCTCCTGTAGAAGTTCATGTGAGTGATTTTTTGAAGTTTGATTGCAATGGAAGTCTATAGAAGGGTATGAGGGACTTCTTAGGACCTCTCCACACCTTCATCTTTAGCAAGATCCAACTCCATCCTATTTTTCCACTAAACCTGTTATCTCAAAATCAAGCCTGATAGGCTGCTGGTCAGGTTGACTCTAAGTAACTACTTCAAACCAAGCTTTTGACTAAGGCTTAGCCTCCTTAGCCTGAGAGGGCTCTCTCAAAAGGTTTATTGATTTTGATTAATGATAAGATGGCTAACTCTTGTGATGTAACAACATGGACAAATATAAAGGCTGGATAAACATTACACAAGTTTCCATTGGGCCTATGGAGTCAATCATACTTCATTAAATAATGACACTACCTTTACATAGAAGTCAGGGCACTTAGCATTTAAATGTTCAGAATACAACTTACATAAAACCACAGTTCATACATGCATACAGGAAGTCAGAGCACAATCAGTGAATTCTGAGTGATTATGCATCCATGCAACTGTAAAAAGACATTGAGAAAAGACCCAAACACACATTCTGAACATGACAAATCCTTCATGAATCCTGAGAAGAAAAATAGATGATTTATATTACTGAAAATGGTCTTTACATAAGCTAAAACAGTACTTCTGTTATCAAATTTCCAACCCCCATTACATTGTTGTCTCAGCTATATATAGAATCCTTATTCTAACTAATTCAAGTGTCCTCCTCCATCATGAGGGGAATTTTAATAACTCGATCCTTATCTCTAATGAGACCTATCAGCTATTTAACTGTCTATTAAATACAAATAACATGCTAACTGGAACTTTAAAAAAGTTCTAAATTAACTAGGACTCTAACTCTCTTTTCATGCCATAGTGGCTACTCCTCGTCCTTTGACACCTGGTCTTCTTTCAAATGGATAAGCTGGACATTTAAATACGCCATATTGGCCTTTGAACGCTGAATCCCTATCTGCCCCGTGGTATTAGGAGATGTTCCCTGTTTCTCGGCTTCTGTTTTCCACACTTTGCTCGAACATGTAACAACACTTTTCTGAGCCTTTAATAACCCAAGGTATGGAACGTTGCCACGTTTTAGATATGCTGTAGGCTGTAGTGATGGACAAGTGTCTCCTTTTCAAAAATTCCCGCTCATAATATCAAACTGTTTGTCTGCGTTTAAATCATCACCTACAGCAGTTTCGTACCGCGCTACGAAACTACTGTTTTATTTAAAAGAGTTTTCTTTTTCACCCGAGAACTTATATCACCCAATCATCGATTGCCAAAAATTCCATTTGATGTTTCATATGTGTAACAGGGATTTAAACATCTTCAAAACACTAAGATTAAGCAAAATTAACAAAAATTTGGGACAAAACCTTTCCTGAAGAGCGAATTCATTTATTAGGTAACCGGCTTAGCTCTGCCTTCAGGTCTTCAGCGGCTTTCTTCAGTTGGTTAATCTCTTCTTCAGCTGCTTCTATTTGGCTTTTCATGGCTGCCACATAATCTCCTTGAGATGTGATGGCTGCTTTATTTGTGCTGCTCTTTTGCTGAGGTCGTGTCCCTTCCCCTGTTTCCTCTATGTTGGGCAGTGCTTCCTGTACCTGCTGGAATTTTCTGGTCATAGGTCTTCTAGGTTTAAAAATGAATTCCTGAGCTAGCTCATCAAACTTAAGCCTTTTTGAGGCCTTGGTTTTCTTAACACTTTCCTGTGGTGACTGTGTCAAATCAATCTGAATTGTTTTGGACTGCTTTAATTCAATAGCCTGTAATAAATCATTTAGGCTTGCCTTAGACACAGGGCTCTCTTCGACAGCTATAGCTTTACCCTTTTCTTTATTAATTTGGCTTCTTGTCCTTACCCTTGAGACTGCTTCAGATTTTCTTGCTTCAGGTATAGTCTTCTTACCCTAAGTCTTTTCCTTTATTGTTTTCTGAGGCTGTTCTTGAATGACTAATGGCTTCACTGGTTTTGGTAGCTGTCGCTTGGTTTGCTTTTTAGCCCTTACCTCCCTTTGAAGCTTAGAAATTGTAAACTCTCTGGCTGGTTGTGGAGTAAGACCAGTCTTACTTTGGAATCTAGCCATGAAGATAAAAGAACTCCAGTCTCTGCCTATCTTTTGGAGGGCATCTAAAACCAGCAACTTAATCAGACCATGATGAAATAAAGAGGTTTCACAATCCTCTTTCCTCAGCTGCACCTTATCACACATCTTACTTAAACTGCGAAATAAATAAAATGGAATGTCTATGGAGACTTTCCCGGTAAAATGCAAGAGTATTTTAAAATGATAAGGATAAACCTTATTGTACCTTCCTTCACAGGGCAAATACTTCTGTATGCAGGTGAGAAGAAGAGCATAATGTTCCTTGAGATAATACCTGGGCACTGCTTTTGTGAAGTCTTCATTTACATAAGCATCTTTTAAGAACTCCTTACAAGGATTCCTATGGAATTTAAATTTTTTGAGCCATTCCTCCTGTCCTCTTGGGATCTCGGTTACAGTAGCTATTGCTTCTGGAGAAACCGATATCTCTAACATGGCTACCTTTGAATTCGAACCAGTGAAATTTAGCGCAGATTCTTTAGTTACCTGTGCATGCCCTCCTTGTAACTTTTTACAAAATATCCAGCACCTGGCACCTTTAAATGCTTTCTTCACACCTTCATCTCTCAACGTTATGTCCAGGCCTTCAGGTTCATTCCTTTGACATTTGTCGGATCTGTGCTCCTTTCTCTCCATTTTCACTATGAAATCTTCACAGCCAAATTCTAACAGCTCCGGTTGAGATGGTGATACAACTCCTCTTTTTTATTCAGCCTCGCTTGTAATCAGGCTCGCTTGAACATCCTTGCTTGAAATTCAAATTGAAACATGACTGGTCACTCATGCAACACTCACGACCATTATTAAGGACTATGCACGATAAAATCTCTTGGGAATGATATTTCCGTGCATATCAAAAATATATTGGTGGAGTAGCGGCAAATGAACGTTCATACATGATTCAAGAGGTACTCAAACTGACATGAGTGAACGCACATGCTGACTCACCTATGGACTTGACATTTCGAGAAAGATTCGTTGTGGAATGCACGAATCCATGATTTCGCAGTGCTGTTAGTTATATTTTTTAATGATGCGCTGGAAACTACTTAATCATTACGCACTGCGAAACTGCTAGACTATGATTGCGCTGCAAAATGGACAAATAAGACTGCGCTGCGGAATCACTAAAAGACACGATGACTTGGCATATACAAGACATGACTATGGAATAATGAAGAGTGGAGGAAAGCCAATAGGAGCAGAGTATGATTTAGGCTAAAAAAGACCTTTAAAACTCCGAATCCTAAGTGAGACAAATAAAAATGAAACCACCTTAAACATAGACCTTTGTCATCAAACTAAGGCATGTAACTATATGCATCAAACCTTTAGTTCTAAGTGATAAAAAAACCTCTGCACAGTCATAATTAATCAAACCATAAGCATAATAATCCCACATAAAAATACCCAAAAGTAAAAAAAGATGATTTCTTTCCATCTCTCTTTAGAAGTAGCTTGAATAAATGAAATATAATTTTTAAAAAGTTAATGGCACCCATTTTAGTAGTTTCTACCTCTTCACGCAAGATTAGGGTTTGCTAGGGCTTGTGTTTCATTACAATTTTCCTTCTCTTTTTGCAAGTAGAATAGCCCTTGTAGAATTAGCTCTCTTCCATCACAGTAAAAGCTTCTTCTAAGAACTCATAAAATTTGGTTGAAGCTCCTAGCAAGCTTGTGCCAGCTGATCAAGTGACAACCTGCAGTGAGAGCTAGTACTTGTGCATACAACACTGTTGCTTCCAAGTTTGTTATGAACTACTGGGTTGATAAAAGTAAAGAAGGGAGCCCTAGGAGTTGTAGCATTATAGCTACAATATTGTAGCTCACCAATAACCAACCTCCATCTCCACTTGAGGAGCTTGAAGAGGAAAAGGAAGAGAGTAACCCTAAATAAAATCCACCTCCTTTTCCTGAGAGAATGATCCATTCTAACCAACACACCCAGAAGAGACTAAAATTCTGGGAGAGTTGAAGAACCTTCACATTAAGATTCCCCTCCTCCAAGATATCAAAGGATGAGACCATCTACAATAAGCTTATTAGAGAGAAATTAGTCAAACATCTTGGGATGAGAAAGAAAGACACCCCTACCATCAATGTTATTGGTCAATTATTTGATTTGATGCTGGGGAGAGTGATTTGCCCAAAATATCGAGATCTTGGAAGTCTTGTGGTAGATGTGAACATTGATGGCATCATTTTCTCTCACACCTTGATTTATCTTGGTGCTACCATGAATGTTATGACTAAAGAAACCATGCTAAAGATAAACCTCCAAAGATCCTTGACAAATACCACTATAATGCCGCAACTTGCAAATAGTTCCACAGTGGCTCCTAAGGGAGTTGTTGAGGATGCAATGGTATCTATTGGCTCTTCAAAGTATCCTACAAAATTCCTAGTTATCTATCCCAAAACCCAATTCAATGGTTATCCTCTCATCCTTGGAAGACCATGGCTAGCCACTACTGATGCTTACATAAGTTGCAGGGCTAGGAACATGACCATTAAGGGTGGGCATTTGTCCAAACAGTTGGTATTGTACTCCCATGCTCAACCATCCATTGAGCATGACTTAACCCTATGGTTGGAGGAGGAGGAGGAAGATGAAGTGTATCATACAACATCTTATCTAATATGTACCCTAGATGCTATTATAGGAGGGGGGGACCTGATGAAGATGACCTCATTGACGAAATCCTCTAGAAACAACCACCCAATACCATGCCTCTTGACGTGATTGTAAAGGAATCTGAGGGTAATCCTTGGAATGAGTTATGCCTAGTGGACCCAAGTTATTCACATGTCAAAATTTTAGAATTTGGTCCATCTAGAACCTTGAATATTAAACCCTGTCTCTCATCCAACCAAGAGGAGAAGTTGTACAAAATGTTGAGAGAGAACTTAGATGCATTTGCTTGGGGCTATAAATAAATGAAAGGGGTGAATCCTTTGGTTTGTACTCTGTTAGCACTCTGTAGTTTTCTCTAGGATGAAAGGAGAAAACTCAGAGGTATCCACATACATATTTTGGTTGATAGATTAGTTTTCTTCAACCTGAGGGGGCTCCCTCACTGAGAAAAATCAGATATAAAACTTTTAAATATGATATTTGACATAGAACAGTTCTGAAAATGTTTAATTTTTGGTATGGGGGTGGTAGAGGATTCTAGGAAAAACTAGTGATGTGATCATGACCTCCCTGGTCCAACATGTTGATGTATTTTCCAACCAGTTTCATGTACATAGGTTCAATCAATACAACTTTGAAATGAACAACAAATTGTAGTATACTAAAGATGGGGGTATCAAGACATTCATAAAAAATAGTATAATAAATGACATTTCAATACTGCAACTTAGATAAATGACTATCAAGAAGAAAATAGGAAACTTTCAAAGGTATACATATTCCATTTTCAAACTGAAATATTTGGTACAACAAGACATGAGCATATGAAATGAATTCAAGTGCAACTGTTCCATACACCTTCAAATCAGTTTAAGAAGATAAAACAACAAGATAACATATAAAATAAGAAGAAACATTTTCTGAAACATTCATACTAGAAGTATCTCTGCAACTCAATTGGAATCTCTTCAACATTCAAGAAAATGCATTATTACAGATCACAAGAATAAACTACAATAGTTTTCCTGGCAATAGTGAAACCAACAATAAACTTTTCCATATCCATTAATCAACTTATATGGACCACACATAAGATACCATAGTGTCTAAATTCAATGCATTTTTGATCCAACAGAGGATCGATCCTAAAATTCAAAAGGAGGAAAATTGTTGTTTTTCAAAGTCCATTTCCTCGAAAACAAAAGAAGATATATTTTTTTTTTTAATCTTTAAAACTAATTTTTTTCTAAAAAGAAACAATACTATACTCGAAAATGATGAGCATGAAGTGAAAATAGAAAAAAGCACAAAGGTTGCGCAACAGCTGTGCAGTGACTGGTACTTTTTGCTTTCAAAACTAGCACGTGGTGGAATAATGAGGAGGTGATATGGCTACCACACATTCTCCATGTCAAACCCTTGAAAACATGCCGGGTGGCTTCCCTCTAGCATGCACATAATATTGTGGGCATGGCCTGGGCGACAGTTGCACAACGACTGGGTAGCACCTGCGCAGTGGGAAAATGTTTTGGGTATATCTACCAAAACGTAATACATATGTAAACAATGAAGAAGGTTATTTATATTATGATTTTTTTTTTAATATAAACTTCTCCACGATTCTATAATTTCTTCCTCTATGTCCTAGAAAATGCTTTGCAAAATAATGCCTTAAAACAAGAATTTTACGAATTGCGAATATGAGCTTTGAAGATGCATTTGAAACTCTAGATATGTTAAACTTGTATAGAAACTGGAAGATGTTATTTTGAATTGGACTATTAGTGAGAAAAACCTCTTTTATTTTTTTTTAAATTTGGCTCCATGTGTTCGGAAACAATGTTTCAAAATGATGGCTAAAATAGGGTATTTTGCACTATACAGGTCAACGAATCCATGTAACCATCCATGATTTGTATGGTTGCACACCTCCTTTGGAAAAATGGATCAAAGGGATAAGGTTTAAATTTATATGTGATTGTGTATAATCCTTTAAGTTCTCCTTTCCTTTTTTGTAGGCTTCCAAAATAGTTGATCCTAGTTTGTGGAATGACCTTCTTCCACATGGATTATGAATTATGAATTATGAGGATGGACTATGAATTTAGGGGGAGGTATAATGACATGATGATGAGGTGTGAATTGAGGGATGAAATGATGATAAATGGTGCATGGAAGGAGTACATAAAGATGAATTATAAATCATGAATGATGGACATGGGAATGGTTACATGGGAGTGGTAATATTGGGATATAATAGACACCACTGACAGACCTATAAAATTTTAACAAATGATTAAGTTAATTGATCTTCAATGAGTGCATTAGAACATTATCAACCATATTATCAGTTAACAGATGCAGTAACATAGAATAGATGATCACACATAAGGCACACACATGAACACCATGATATAAGGTGGAAACCCAATGCGGGAGAAAACCACCTGCTGCAAGTCATCTCAATCTTCTTCTTAATAAGAAAATCCTTTTACAATATTTTGTACTGGTGCAGCCTTATACCAGTACGGGAGCTACAACCCCCTTTTGCTCTTGTACTAACCGATCCATTTACTAGTACGCAGGCTACTACCTGCTACAATGCTCCAAAGTTTTCCCTTTAGCTCTTGTACTAGCTTAGATACTAGTACGTAGGTGCTGACCTACAATCTTCTCTCCTCCAGGTACCACGTTTCATCAATTTTCATACTGGATACACTGAAGCACAACACATAATCTGAAAGGGCCACATTTCATCCAATTTTCATACTGGACCCAATAACCACATTGAAGCTCATAATCAAACAACTTTCTGAATCACTCAATCACTAGATCAATACATATACAATGAGAGTCATCAATCAGATCTAGTTCATCAGATCACATAAAGATATACTCAATCACTTCTCATATGGCTGTCATAAGATCATAATAACAGAAACTAGACATCACTTCAACACCTAGAACACAACAATGATAAACAAAGATTTTAAGACAAGTAAGCACCCTGCTCAACTGCTCGCCTGCTTACGTACTCACCCTGCTCAACTGCTAGCCTGCATACAGTACTCACCCTGCTCAACTGCTAGCCTGCATACAAGTACACACCCTGCTCAACTGCTAGCCTGCTTACAAGTACGCACTCTGCTCAACTACCAGCCTGTGTACCTCGCTCTAAGTCCATTGAACTGTCTGCGGTCATCCGCACCTGAATCCCTTCTGTGCCTGCGTACTGGCGCATCAGAAACCCTTCTATGCCTGCGTACCGGTGCACCTGAAACTCTTCTGTGCATGCGTACCGGCGCACCTGAAACTCTTCGCTCCTGCGTATGTACGCACTTTTTGCTCACTGTACCTGCGTACCTTCGGGCATAGATGATTTCAAGACTTCAGAAAGAACCCAGACAGTCAGATCTACGGATCTGAACATGCACTGAAGAGATCTTAGTCCATCAGGAGATTCGCCTTATTTAGATCTAGACTAGATCTTACCCTCATAAGATATTCAACCAAAAACATGCTTAAGCCAAATGATCTCCTTTGCTTTATATAGGCAATCTCTTCCTCAAATCAAGGATCATGGGGCTCAATAATAATAATAAAATAAACAATACCACAGGCCAAAACCATGATAACACAATACCGTTGGCTAAATACCATGAGAAACCCCACATGTGGGCGCTTAACTGCCTTGAAGATTGTGCACTGGGGGCACGCACCCCATGAACTGGATAACTGCGGGTATGTACGCACTTTATGTAACACTTGCCTGCATGTACGCACCTTATGTAAGGTGTACCTGCGTACCTCTTATTTTCTCCAATATTTGATAGCTGATCATCAATCTCTGCTACTGTCTTGTTGTACACAAGCTCTGCTA
>APFE031688912.1:275633-288371 GCA_000404065.3 Pinus taeda
TATGCCACTATATCTGTCTTTGGGCAACCAAAGAGACTGTACAGGGAAACACTGATGAAGTATGTGGTAAGTAGTGAGGAAAAGCCCCAAAATTTTCCAATTTACGCAATCCATTCTGATATGGATTCTTTTATTTTATTTAATGATGACACCAGTCCTCCAACTGATGATAAGCCTTTAGCCTTAGAGCAAGAAACATGCATCAACGAGGAATCAGTTGCCAATACCCATGAAATTGTCACAATAGTCAAGGCAACCAAAAAACAAGAAGCAAATCCCGAAACAGAAAATGTAAGTCTGCCCAATTCTCAAAAAATTGAAACTCTCAATACAAGCCAAAGACAAGAAATTACATGGTATCTAGAGTTTGATGGTTCTGTCAACAAGTTAGGAGCAGGGGCAGGGGTATGGATTCACAATACACATGAAAATCATGCAGAAGGCCGTGCCTATAGATTAAATTTCAGATTTACTAACAACATGGCAGAGTATGAAGCTCTCCTCTTAGGCCTTAAATTGCTCAAAGCCCTAGGAGCTACAAAAGTGTCCATTCTAGGTGACTCTGATTTAATTATACAACAATGAAAGGTAAGTTTGTTACCAATGACAACAGAATGAGAGCTTATAGGACTGCTGCCACATAAATACTCAAGTCTTTCAATGAATCCAAGCTCGCCAAAATTCCAAGAGACCATAATATTCATGCTCATAGCCTAGCAACTTTTGCTAGTACATGCAAGCTTCCCTTTGAGCCAAACCACCATTTCACTACTGAGATAAAACATAGAACCTCGGTCCCTAACAATGTTAAAGATTGTCAAGTGTTTCAAAATGATGCCCAGATTAACAATTTCCTCACTCTTGAGGGCGAATTTTCGAATACAAATATTGACATGGATGCCATAAACGATCCCCAACAGCTGACAGAAGAAAATCAACAGGCTGTAACAGCTAAACAACTCCTTAACCCAACTTTTTTTGACAATGCAAACATACAAGAGCTGAAACATATGCATTTAGAAGAAACAGCCAAAGCTGAGGCTGAGTTCATTGACCTTAAGGATAACTTTTTTCCTGTTGGACTGACTCCATTAGAAGACATGTTTGATGATAATGATGTTCCCAAGAAACCAAAAATGGAGCCTATAAATGCTGCTATTGAAGAACATAACATAGGAACAACAGACAAGCCCAAAGTGATTAAATTATCCAAAAATCTGCCTCTTGATCAAAAACCAAAATATGTGGATTTGTTTAAAGAATTCCAAGATGTATTTGCTTGGAGTTATGAGGACTTGAAGTCCTATGACACCTCAGTAATTCAACACACCCTTAAAACCAAATCAAAAACCATTCAAACATAAACTTAGAAGAATCAACCCCATGCTTCTTCCCCTCATTGAAAAAGAAATAAAGAAAATGTTTGAAGCGGGTATCATTGCACCCATCAGATTTTCTGAATGGGTATCTAATTTAGTTCCCACAAGGAAAAAATCACGAGAGATTAGATTGTGTGTAGACTTGAGAAATTTAAACCAGGTTTCTCTAAAAGACCACTATCCTTTGCCCAAAATGGACCATATCCTACAAAGAGTAGTGGGGTCATCTAGAATTTCTTTACTAGATGGATTTTCAGGATTTAATTAGATACTTGTTCACTCAGATGACCAAGACAAAACAACCTTTACCACACCGCGGGGAACATTTAAGTATGTTAAAATGGATTTCGGGCTAAAGAATGCTGGTGCTACCTTTCAAAGGGCAATGGATATTGCATTTGCCAAGGAGATACATGATTTCCTTGTTGTTTACCTTGATGACCTAACCCCTTTCTCCAAATCTGACCAAGAGCACCTTAAGCATCTAAGGCAAATTTTCATGACATGCATGAAATATGGCATTTCCTTGAATCTTAAGAAGTCCCTGTTTGCCCTTGAGGAAGGCAAGCTTCTAGGCCATATCATATCAAAAGATGGGATTAGAATTGATCTTGAAAGAATTCAAGCTATCCTCCAAATCCCATATCCAAGAAACATAAAGGAGCTGCAAGCATTCCTTGGAAAGATCAATTTCCTAAGGAGATTTATCTCAAACCTAGCCGAGCTAATAAGGCTACTGAGCAACATGTTAAAGAAGGATGCCAAGGTAAAATGGTCTCTTGAAACCAAGAAAGCTTTTGAGAGTATAAAAACTGCCTTGACTCAAACGCCTGTCCTCACCAGTCCACAATTCGACAAAGATTTTATCATTTTTTCTTTTGCATTTGAGCACACCATAGCCGCTGTCCTGTTGCAAAAGGATGATCAAGGTAATGAAAAGCCAATTGCTTTATTCTGCCGAGCTTTAAGAGATGCACCCTTGAAATATCAGATTATGGAAAAACAGGCTTATGCCCTGGTTAAGGCCATCAAAGACTTCAAAATTTACATCTTATACTCCCATGTGATTGCCTATGTCCCAAACTCCGTTGTAAAAGATATATTAACTCAAGAGGGACTAGAAGGAAAAAGAGGCAAGTGGATTGCCAACATTCTTGAATATGACATTGAGATAAAACCTACGAAGCTGATAAAAGGACAAGGGTTAGCCAAACTAATGTCCGAAACAAATTTCCAAGCTTTAGACATTAATCAACTGGACAATGAACCGGAGCTGGCGACTCCACAGATCAGTGAAACCTTTTTGCAATCCCCATGGTACGCTGATATTTGCCTTGTATTGTTAAACCTGTATGCTCCCCCAGGATTGTCCAGGACCAAGAAAAATATTTTTAAGGATGAAATCATCAAAGTTTTGTGTCATAGATGGTTCCTTGTTTTGGAAAAACCACGAAGGAATATTGCTTAATTGCTTGACTATGAATGAAACTAACAGCATCATGAAAGAGTTCCATGTAGGGGACTGTGGAGGACACTTATATTGGAAGTCCACTGCTGAAAATATTTTAAGGGCTGGTTATTATTGGCCCTCTCTATTTGTAGATGTCAAGAAATTTGCTGTTTCATGTCCCAAATGCCAAATCTTTGAAGGGAAAAGAAAATTACTGCCTTTGCCCCTTAAGCCCATTTCAACCGAAAAGCCTTTTCAACAATGGGGTCTCGACTTCATTGGAGAAATTCACCCATCTTCCTCAGGCCAGCACAAGTGGATTTTAACAGCCACTGATTATTTCACTAAGTGGATTGAAGCCATCCCATGTAGACAAGCCAATGACTCCACCATTATCCAATTCCTTGAGAGCAATATCCTTTCTAGATTTGGCTGCCCTGGGAAAATCATCACTGAACGCTGCTACCTTCAAATCCAAAAATATGATCAACTTTCGCCATAAATTCCACATTACCTTGGGCCACTCTATAGCTTACTACCCTCAAGGTAATGGCTTGGCTGAATCATCCAACAAAAGCCTCATCAATATCATAAAGAAACTGCTAGAGGAAAACAAAAAGAACTGGCACAGGAAGCTCACAAATGCTCTATGGGCAGACAGACTTTCAACCAAGAAATCCATTGGGATGAGCCCTTATGAGCTTGTATATGGCATGGAAACCAGATATCCTTCATCTCTGGGCATTCCTACTATCAAGCTATTACAGGAGATTCAGGCTGAACCAAATGACATGCAGAGAAGAGTTAATCAAACCGTTCACCTTCAACAAACAAGAGAGCAAGTGTATGACAGAGCTCAAATGTTGCAAGAGAAGCTCAAAAAGATGTTTGATAAGAAAGCTAAAGCAGAGGATTTCTGGGTGGGCAGCAAAGTTCTAAGGTGGGATTCACAAAGAGAGGACAAGGGTAAACTTGCAAAATTTGATTTTCTTTGGAAAGGTCCATACATCATCAGCGCTGTGCAAGGCAATAACACATATTTTCTCAAATCTCTGGATGGCAGCACAGCTGAAGAAGGCCCTGTGAATGGCCGAATGCTAAAACACTACCATGATCCCTTTTGATTAAGAAGGAACAGGCGGTGTTATTTTCTGTACATAAATGTTTATATATACCAGCACTTTATTTTATTTTGTAATAGTCCAGATGCTGAAGCACGCAGAAGAAAGCAGGCAGTGCTTCACAGTTCACTAGCAAATCAGTGGAGGGAAAGTGCTGTTTGTGGTCCAAAATTTCAAATTATTCTAAACAGTCAGCACTAAGAAGTTTCAATGCACAACAACAATAGAAAATTAAGGCAGTCTGACCTGTTGTTCTTGGCTTTTCACAAGGAGAAGCCATCCCCAAGTGGAGCCACTGTTAGCCTCCTGCTGCAGCAGGTTACTCATATTTCATGATTGACATTTTTACAGGCCAAATATGTCATACTTTGCATACTGCAATGCTCCATATTTGCTAAAAGACACCAAAGAAGGAGGCCATGAAAGTATGCCAGTCTAAATTCAACTGCTGCATTCCAATTTTGATGAGTTATTCCATTTTTGTAGTATTTTCAGCTAAAGGGAGGTCCAAACAGCTTAATCTTGGTCTCCCTAGGTTTCAATTTCCTGTTTTAGAATATAGAGAATAAATAGTTTGTCCAAACAGCTTAATCTTGGCAGATTTTAGATAGGTAGAGAAGCAAGGGTGCTCAACAGCTTAATCTTAGCCCCTGGAAGAAATAAGTGTAGATATAGATAGGAAGACATAAAAAGAAAAAGTTAAAAAGCTGGGTCTGCAAGTCTAAGTGCACCCAAACCAAAAGAAGAAAAAATGCTAGGTAAGTAGGCTGGGTAGGTAGTTTTGAGGTTGCAGAATGTTGGTTTGTGATCAATTTTATGTTTTAAAGTATCATATCTACTCAGGTCACAATCATCAGGCAATTTCATATGGAGGAGCTCAAATCAGGCATAACTAAATTCCCCTTCTTCTTCTTCTTCCCTAATTCATTTACTAACTTCCCCTAAAGAGGTCAAGATCTGCTTGATATCTCTTAATTTCATCATGTTCCATATCATTTGCCTTGGTAAAGATCTGCTTTGCTCAAGGAGGGTCCATACCTTCTCTACAAAGTTCTATCTCCCCTTCAAAGCCTAAGATCTCTGAAACTTAGCGCTTTCTTGTCATTTTCATATTAACTCCTGAAATTATAATGTAAATCCCTATATATTTCCCCTTCCCCCTACTAAGACTATGTTAATAATTCCCCTATGTAAATATCCCCTTCCTCTGGTTGAAACATAACCATAAATATCTCCTTGGGAATTACTAAGTCACCTGGATCTTAGTAAGAACACTTATCTCTGCATAATTTTCCCTCCAAGGTGTTTGGACTCCTTCCAAAACACAAAAAACCCCTTCCAAATGCATTAACCCCCCCCCGCGCATTGTTTTTTTGGAATTTATTAACGTTTGATTAATAAATAACCAAGCGCCGAAACAATTAACCCTTAACCTAAAGTTTAAAACCCACTCGTGGCCGCAAAAATTAAATTATAACGCGCGCGCTGTTTCACTAAACCTCGGTCATCTTCCCCTCCTGTCCACCGTCGGATTAGCCCTCCCAGATCCGACGACCCTTATGCACATCGGGCGCCCGCTGATGAGTGTTCGTTAGCACCCGATGTCCGATGGTTTTACCGTCGTACACCGGGACAGCTGGCGGCATCCCATTGCATCAGGCCACCCCTGACAAAAACCACCTCCGTACCAAAGGCGGTCCGATGCATGCCAAAACCGCCCTCCCCTCGCGTAACAGGAGCACCGCGTCTCCCTGCCACGTCGCCTCCACCTCACCCCTCCCTGCCTGTGCCTGGCCCACATCATCCTGCCACCGTGTCCCGCCACGTCATCACCCTGCCGTACTGCCACGTCACCCTGCTGATGTCAGCATGCTGACGTCACATCCGTACAGGGGGGTCCCACTACTGACGTCATATGTCGTACCGCTAACGTCAGCAACTAAATAAACGGAAAAACGCGCAAGCGCAAAAATCAAGCTTCGGAGCTCTGGAATGAAAAACAGAGGCAGTTTTCGATGCACGAAATGGAGAATCTTTAGGGAACCTTTTGATTCCTCGGCCAATTTTGCACTGAAAAGGGCCTAAAAAGCCCGATTTTGCAGTTTTCAATGCATCAGAAGACAGAGAGAGACCCGGTTCGGAGGTTAAATAATATCGGAGCAAATGTGAAGCCAAAAACCATGTCAAAGAGTATTAGTGTTGCGGCAAAGTGTATCAGGAAAGATCTTTCAGCGGCCCGAAGCAGGTGAAAATTAAAGGCTCTCCAGCAAAGTCAAAGAAAACGGTGGAGCCATTTAAAATTTTCAAATCTCAGCTACTGCACATTAAACTCACATAAGATCGGCGCTGCAGGTTCGAAAGCAGAGTTATTACAGGAGCACTGCACCAAGCCAGAGAGGACACCACATTAACGCACTTGGATCCAGTTGCCTCTGGCGCAGCGCAAAAAGACTTACTTGCATTTAATTCCAGCAACAGTTAGGTTTCAGAAAGCTTTTTCCCGTAGACCTGTTTAGGTCGGTTGTAATAAATAATTTTAGATATTTTACCTATATATACCACCCTGAACAATGCAGAAGGGGTTGGTTGTTTTTTGTTGGTAAGATATTTTGCTTTGAGCAGAGTCTCGCACTGTAAGTTTGATAACTTCTATAATAAAAGACTGCTTACAAGTTTTGTAGAAGGAATTGTGTACTGTGTTTAATGATTGAAGAGTGACCATGGGATTCCTGTGCTGATAAATGACTCAATAAGTGTTTCTTACCTCTGTTTTCCATTCATATATCATTATCTAAGCACCGGAAAGAAAGATTAGCTTAGAACTTGTTTAATTGCACTCTATGCTCAATTTCTGCTGTTACTCTATGTTTTTCATCTGTTTTAGGCATAAATATGAATTCGCTTTGGCTCATATTTGCCTTGATTCACCATGTATGCAGTTATCCAGGGATTCTTAACTGCCCCTAGATAGAGCTCATTTTCCTTCCTCCTATTAAGCTGACCGAGAGATTCTTAATTGCCTCTCATTCCTTACAGTTTGCTCCATCTCTCTGGCTTGAAGTTTGTTTCATGTGTAGCTACCTTGCTCCATATTCCTCTTGTGATCAAGAAAACCTATCTGCAGTCCTACTCCTTGACTCCACGCCCAATGGTTTGAAACTTATCATCCTATGCATGCCTCTCTGCTTGAAAGCATTTTCCTTCTATTCAAACACCATCCAAACCTAAACAAAACCCACTGAATCGAATAGCTAGCCTAAAATCATCATCAACAAAGCCAAATTATTAAGAGAGAGCCCTCTCTGATTGCAGGTGGGCTAGAACCTGCGATCCAAAGATTGGTTTGTGGTTACCTTGGCCGTATCCCTTCAGGAGCCAAGGGACAACCTGAGTGATAACACTTAGCAATAGTATAAGGTTGTTGAGAGAGCATCAGTTGTATGCTAAGCTCAACAAGTGTAGTTTCTTTCAGACTGAGGTACACTACTTGGGGCATGCGGTATCCAAGGAGGGCATTGCAGAATATCTAGAGAAGATAAGGGCCATCATAGAGTGGGTAGCTCCTAAGAATGTGGATGAGGTGAGATTTTTCATGGTTCTGGTAGGCTATTATAGGAGGTTCATCAGGAACTTCTCATAGATTTCTTATCTCATTACATCATTGCAAAGGAAAGGTAAGAAGTTTGAATGGACAAAGGAGTGTGAAGCTAGCTTTGAGAAGCTTAAGCAGTTGTTGACACATGCACTAGTACTACAAATTGCAGATCTGGACAAGGAGTTTGTAGTGTGAAGATATGCTTTCAAGAGAGGACTTGGTGGATTCCTTATGTAGGATGGACAGGTGGTATGCTATGAGTCACAGAAACTAAACAAGCACAAGCAGAACTACCCAACACATGATCTTGAGTTAAAAACGATTCTACATGCACTGAAGATGTGGAGAAAATATCTTCTTGGTAGATGGTTTGGGCTTATCAACGATCACATTGGGTTGAGGTGTTTGTTTGACTAACCGAATCTGAATGCCAGGTAGGCTAGATGGTTGGCCACGATCATTGAGTTTGATTTCAAGATTAGGTACATTAAAGGTAAAGAGAACAGGGTGGACAATGCTCTCAGTAGATGGGTACAGGTACATCACTTGGAAATTGTGAGCTCCTATGGGATGGACTTATAGGATAGGATCTTGCAGGTAGGATAACAGGATGTCAGGTATATTGAGATTGTGCATAGGTTGCCACAAGGTGATAGTACAGGTACATGTACATGTCATGGTATAGGTACAAGTGTAGGTACATGTGCATGTAGTCGTATAGGTACATATGGTAGTACATGTATAGGTATAGGTACAAGTACAAGTACAGGTGCAGGTGCACACAGCATGGACTATCGTATTATAGTAGATGGATTGGTCAAGTTCTGAGACAGGATATGTGTATTAGATATTAGTGAAATCAGGAAGGTGATCTTGAGGGAGTTTCATTTTAAACCATATTCAGGTCACTCAGGTTATAAAAAGACACTGACAATAGTGAAGAGGTATTAATATTGGCCGAATTTGAAGAGGGATGTAGCAAAGTTTGTGGCTAGATGCTTTGATTTTCAGTGAGTGAAGGTAGAGTGTAAACATCCAGGTGGATTGCTACAGCTGATTGCGATTCCAAAATGACCTAATGGGAGGTCATATCCATGGAATTCATCATGGGATTGTTGAAGATAGTGAAGCAACATGATTCCATCATGGTCATTGTGGATAGGTTAACAAATTTTGAACAATCCATTTCATTTAAGTCTACGTTCTTAGCTATTGATGTGGCACAAGTGTTTGTCAGAGATGTGGTTAGACTACATGGTGTTTCGAAGATGATTTTGTTAAACAGGGATGCGAAGTTCACTTCCAAGTTTTGGAAGGAGTTATTTTCAGGCTTGGGCACAAAATTGGCCTTCATCACAGCTTATCATCCACACACAGATGGACAGATAGAGAGGGCCAACAAGATATTAGAGGACATGTTGAGGATGTACATGATGCATCAGCGCGGAAGTGGGAAGAGTATCTCCATTTGTTAGAGTTCACATACAACAACGGTTATCAGGAGTCATTTAGGATGAGTCCTCTTGAGGCATTGTATGGGCAGAGTTGATCTGAGGAAGTTAGGGTTTTGGCATGCTCCAAAATTTCATATAAAGCTGGTCATCGTGGAATGTTCGATATAATGCTTTCTCTACGAAGTTACAGAAGCTAAAACAAAAACCCATTTGGGAAGAAATCGGTCTGAACCTCGGGCTTCGAATTTTAGATCCTGTCTCTCTATATTTTCAAGATATAATCTAAGGAAGTTAGGGCTTTTGCAGAGCCCCGAATTACATTCCAAATAGGTCACCTTGGCAAAATCGTCATAAATTTCTCTCTGAGCGTCAAATTGAATTTTCTTAAGAAGTTGTAGAAAGAGGATAGGCTGTAGTTTTCTGCATATCAGTTTCAGGGACTAAGGTTGAAACAGTGACCTGTGGCACATCGTACAAGTTCACTCTACTGAACAAGTCTATACTCAGGTCATCATGGCAGATTGTGGATAACTCTTTCTTAGAGAATCCAATTTCGATCAGACTAGTGGCATTGTAAAGAGGACATAGAGGGCTACTATAGGTCATGATTTCAGAACTGGAAGATCCGAATTTATAGAGTTACAGTGATTTCATGATCAAGCTGCTAAAACCAAGAAAATCCAATATGAGGAAGTTTGATGGCAAGGATCTGGTAAATTGGATACTACAGATGGAGTAATATTTTGATCTACATTAGGTGCAACTGTTACAAAAGGTATGTATTGCATCTTCATATTTAGAACTGGATCAATTTTTATGGTATAAAGAATTGTGTTCTCGTAAAGCACTTGTCACTTGGTCAATTTTCACGAAAGAAATGATAGCACATTATAAGGATACAAAGAGTAACACCTTTTTTAGCCAATTCATAAATCTAAAAAAAAAGGGTTCAATGGAAGAGCACATTTAGGATTTCAAAAAATTTAATATAAGGGTAAATGATATTCCAGTGAAGAAAAGGATTGATGTCTTCATAGGGACTTTACAGGATAACATTCAACATGAGGTTCGTCTTTAGGAACCTGATTCTTTGGAGAAGGCATTCAGGTTGGCAAGAAAAATTGGAAGTGGAATTATTGAAACAAGGAACCCTACCACTTACAATGTTATGAAACCAGCTCACAAAAAGATAGAAAGATAGATCAACACCTTAGAATTCAGCCTCTTCAAGGGGGCAACCTCCTTTACATTACATAAATGAACAATTCTTGGATGATTCAAATGACAAAACCTCCTTTCTATATATAGGAGTATAAGGGGTCACAATATAACCAAGCTGGCCTAACAATAATAATATAAAGGCACAAAAATAACAATAAAGGGATTCTATGGGGCACAATAATAACAATATGGGGACAACAGGGGCACAACAATATTAATAAGGGATACAATTACAATATTAATGGGGGCATCACTATTATTATAGGGAACTAACATGTCCCTCTCCTTCAAAAAGGTGATGTCCTCAACGCTTGAGTAGTTTTGGATGCTTATATATAAAATTTTCATCCTCCCATGTGGAATCTTTAGTGGATAAGTTCTTCCACTTGATGAGATACTCTTAAATGGATTGATTTCGTAGTTATCGAGTTCTTGTGTCTATGACTGCTTCCGTTTCCAATGTAATTTTTCCTTCCTTGTCAAGTTCTGGAAATATTGTTTGAACTGGGAGCTTGTCGCCTATAACCTTCTTTAAACATGAAACATGGAAAACTAGGTGCACTCGAGAAGCTGCAGGAAGATCCAGTTTGTATGCTATAGTACCAATCTTTTGCAACACCTTGTACGGACCATAATACTTTGGTGACAATTTATTATCCTTCTTAGCTTGCTTGAGGGACATTTGTTTATGTGGTTGTAGCCGTAGGAATACCCAATCACCTACATTAAAACTTCTTTCATTGCGATTTTGATCTGCCTATTGTTTCATTCTATTCTGCGCCAACACGAGGTTATCCTTTAAGAGTTGGAGAACTTGTTGTTGATGCTCAATGTGATGTTCCACTGCTTGAACCTTAGAATTTTCTCTTAAATATGTTGTGATGGATGGTGGCTGATATCCACAAAGTGCCATAAATGGGGTCATTTTTGTTGCAGTATGGAAGGAAGTGTTATACCACCATTCAACCAGAGGCAACCATTTGACCCATTGTGTCTCTTTATCAGATACAAAGCAACTAAGATATCCTTCCAAAAATTTGTTTCCTAGCTTCGTTTGCCCATTAGATTGAGGATGATAAGATGAGCTATGAGCTAACTGAGTACCAAGACAAGAAAATAATTATGTCCAAAAATTTAATGTAAAAATGGGATTTCTGTCACTCACAATAATCTTTGGGTTTCCATGTAGCTTTTGAATTGTTTCCATAAATGCTGTAGAAACTATACTGGCTTTAAATGGATGTGATAATGCACAAAAGTGTGCATACTTGGTAAGTCTATCAACTACCACCATGATGACACTCTTTCCTTCAGACTTGGGTAAACCTGTGATAAAATCCATTTAAACCTCCTCCCAACGTTGGCTTGGAATGGATAAAGGTTGTAATAGACCTGGGGTTTTAATTGCTTCAACTTTATTTTGTTGGCAAACCAAACATTCTGCCACAAACTTTTGAATATCTGATTTAAGGCCATCCCAAAAAAATTCCTTCTTAACCCTGTGGTAAGTTTTTTAAAAATCCTGAGTGCCCTCCTAAGGGAGAAGTGTGCAATTCCATAAGAATCTTTTGTTTGAGTTGGGAATTCTTACAGAGGTATTCCATTACTCCCTTGCTTCGTTTATGCAATCTGGTTGGATAATAGAAATGGCACACAACAATGCTTCCACATCCTCATCCTTTCTTGAGAGTGCATCTGCCACCACATTTTGCTTCCGTTTTTTTTTAGATGATTTCAAAGTCATAACCCAACATCTTTGTGACCCACTTTTGTTTCTTTTCAGAGGATAATCTTTGTTCTAAAATATATTTAAGGCTATCATGATCCGTTTTTACCTTGAAGTGTCTTCCCATTAGGTAGGGTCGCCATTTCTTAAGTGCATGTAGTATTTCCTTCTCATAAATAGCTTTGTGTAAAAACTTTCCCTTGATTGGATGACTTTCAAAAGCAATGGGTCTTTCATAGTGCATTAAAACAACACTAATTCGATTTCTTGAAGCATCACATTCCAGAATAAAGGTTGTTGTGAAGTCGGGTGTAGCTAAGACCGATGCTTATCACATTGCCTCTTTAATATGTTCGAAGGCCGTTGTTGCTTCTGGAGTCCATGAAAATGCATCTTTCTTCAATAATGTTGTTAGAGGTGCTACTATTCTCCCATAATTCTTAACAAACTTGCGATAATACCCTGTCAACCCGAGAAATCCTCGCAAATGCTTTATGGAAGTGGGGATTTTCAATTCCTTAATGGCTTTAATTTTGCTAGGGTCTACCTTAACTCCTTCATGAGATACAATATGACCCAAATATTCCACCTCTTGTACTCCAAAGAAACATTTGGATCTTTTTGAATATAATTGTTTCTCCTCCAATAGTTGTAGCAACCTATCAACATGTTCAACATGATCCTTCCAAGGCTTGTTGTAGATTAGCATATCATCAAAAAATACTAACACAAATTTTCTAAGGAAGGGTTTGAAAATGGAATTCATCAAACCTTGAAATGTAGAAGGTGCAT
>APFE031688940.1:0-13332 GCA_000404065.3 Pinus taeda
AAGCTCAAGAATAATTATACTCTCATAAATTTTGGGTAGATGAAAAGAATGATAAATTCATGAAAACAATTCTTACTACTGGTTGTAAAGGAAAAGAAACCTAATAAAACCAATGTATTTGAGGGTTGTAATGCACAGCAGCAAGCTGATATAAAAACATTGTTTCAGAGTATGATATTCTATTTCAATAATCTAAAGGTTTGCCACCCAAAAAGGAAATAGTACATGATATTATTTTGCAGCAAAATGTCCCATTGCCTAACATTGGGATGTACAGGTTGTCTGCTTTAGAGAATGCTGAAATCAAGAAGCAGGTGCAGGAGTTGCTGGAGAAAGGGTTCATCAGGCCTAGCACATCACCATGTGGGTCACCAATCATTTTGGTGAGAAAGAAAGATGGCTCATGGAGAATGTGCATTGACTACTGAGCACTGAATAAGATAACAATCAAAAATCGTTATCCCCTTCCTCACATAGATGATCTTTTGGATCAATTAAAGGAAGTTGTTTATTTCACCAAGCTGGATTTGCACAGTGGATACCATTGGGCCAGAGTTACAGAGGAAGATGCACAAAAGACTACTTTCAAAACAAAGCAAGGATTGTATGAGTGGCTGGTTATGCCTTTTGGCTTGACCAATGCTCCTGCTACTTTCATGAGATTAATGAATGAAGTACTCAGACCCTTTCTTGATGATTTTGTTATTGTGTATCTGGATGACATTCTGATTTTTAGTAAAACATGGGAAGAACACTTAAAGTATGTTAAGCAGAAATTAGATGTTTTGAAAAGAGAAAAACTTTATGTTAAACTCTTAAAATGTGAAGCTGGCAAAACATCTCTAAATTATTTGTGTCATATAGTAGGGGTGGTGAATTGAAAATAGATCCCTCTAAAGTGGTATTCATTGTAAACTAGCCTAAACCCAAGTCTGCTACAAAAGTAAGAAGCTTCTTAGGAGTAGCACAATCTTGGAGGAAGTTCATTTCTAATTTTTCCTCAATTGCAGCTGCCTTACATGCGTTGACAGCTTTGAACAAGGTGTTTCTGTGGAGAGGAAAACATCAAAAAGCCTTCGACACCTTGAAAGAAAAGATTAGTACAACACCTGTATTAGCACTGCCAGATCTACAAAGACCGTTTTGAATCCAAACAGATGTCAGTGATTCTACCATGGGAGTAGTGTTGACACAACAGGGTAAACCCATATCTTATCATTCTGAGACTTTTAATCCTGTAGTCGTTAACTATCCTACCTATGATAAAGAATTGTATGCATTAGTTTAGAGTATGAAAAAGTGGAAACATTACTTAATGGGCAAAGATACAGTAATACATATTGATCATCAACCACTTCAATATCTACACTCGCAAACTAAGTTGCAACAATCAAGGCATTATAGATGGATGGGATTTCTACAACAGTTTCACCTAGTCATTAGATATGAGAATGGCATACACAACAAAGTTGCAAACATGTTCTCTAGAGCCATTATAAATGCATCTACCATACTTAAGCATAATTTTGTGCTACATGAAAGCTACATAGAACAATATGCTCAAGATATAGACTTTAAATATGTATATGCAACTTTGAGTCAAGGTAAAAAGGTAGAAGAATTGGACTATCATGTGAAGGACCAACTCTTATACCATTGTGTGAAACTATGCATTCCACAAATAGAGAGAATAAAGATAATTAGAAAGGCACAGACTTCTCTGATATCAGGTCACTTTGGGGTAAGTAAAACAGTTGCATAGCTGCAAAGATTTTGTTATTGGCTGAAAATGAATGAGACGGTTTCTAGATATGTAAGAGGTGTACTATGTGTGCTAAAAGCAAGCCCAACAATAGAAAACTATTTTTGTACACTCCTTTACCAGTTCCTTCTCACCCTTGGGAAAGTGTTTCCATGGATTTTGTTGGAGGACTGCCTAAATCTAGGAAGGGTCATGATTATTTATATGTGCTTGTGGATGGGTTAAGCAAAATGTGCATTTTGATACCTTGTAATAAACAGATTACAACTGAAAAAATTGCAAAATTATTCTTTCAACATGTATGGGTTCATTTTGGATTACCCACTTCTATTGTATCTGATCGAGACACTCGATTTGTGGGGAAGTTTTGGTCAAGTCTTTGGGAACTGATGGACACCCAATTGAAGAAAAGCACAACTTTTCCTCTACAAACCAATGGCCAGACAGAAGTAGTTAACATGATAGTGGTCCAGTTTCTCAGGGGATATTGCAGCAAACATCCTAAGCTTTGGGATAAACATTTTTGTTATGTACAACATGCTTACAATAGAGACAAACACTCTTCTACATAGAGATCTCCTTTTGAGACATGTTTTGGTTTCATACCAAGCTCACCTTTGGATTTTGTCTTTGGTAAAGATACCATGGTTAATGGACATAGTCATGTGGACAAGGCAACTAGGTTCATTGAACAGATCTAGGAGATCCACCAGGCAGTACAGGAATAGATGGAAAAGCACCAAGCCAAATATAAGGCTAGGCATGACAAGCATCACATGGAGCATAGTTTTCGGAGACAAGGTTTGGCTATATATCAATAAGGACAGGATGCAAGGAGAAGGTAAAAAGCTAAAGCCTATCAGGTATGGACCTTTTAGGATACTTGAGAAGATTGGTGAAAATGCTTTTCACTATGATCAACCAACTTACATGCACATCTACTCAGTCGTAAATGCAGATTGCTTGAGATTGTTTGAACCTTCAATGATTGAGGATCCTGAAGAGAAAAGTCAATTACCTTCTATTGATCACCTACTACCTAAATATCTTAATGAATTACAGGAAGACAAAGTCTTGGACAAGAAGGTAAGGATGACGTGTAGAGGAGATGTTGAGTACCTCAGAATTGGACTCAAAGGTTCAAAGACGAGTAGTGCAAAGTGGATTGAGATTGGAGAAGTGAGACAGCAATATCTTCACTTAGTCGATGCTTGAAAGAAAACCAACTTTTGGTGGTCCAAAATATCTTTTAGTGGGAAGGCCGTGATCGAAATTGGATCCATAAAACAATGTCAAAGAACCAAGACTATATCAAGTCAGGACAAATCTCTAAGAATTCTGAACAGCGATCAAAAACACCCCTGAACTAGTGGCAATAGCAGCCAACATGGAACGACGTGGACCTCTGTCAAAGCTCGCTGACCGAGGCCGATGGAGACTGCGCAGGAGGTCAAAGTAGCCCCTGGGAGCCCCGGGTTGGGAAAAGGAGGTGGATTTTGATGTGAAATTAGCGCATCGCTAGGCAAACAGGGCCAAAATGGGGGAAGCCCGAGCACTCGGATGCATGCTGAACCAGAGAACCGTGGGCGAAAAAGGAAAAAAGCACTAAATGTATGAAGGCAGGACCTGCACTCTAGAAACCGGTTCTATTGATCGAGGCGCCCTCAAACGATAAGCAGTTTTGGGTGGGAGTAGAGTGATCCCACTCAACGATCGATGCATGGCAAGTGGAGGTGAGAGAAAACTGTGGTTGATCGCACATTATTGATAGAGAAAGTCAAGCCCGCGGGATGTGCATATAACATTGGATCTGGGAGATCTAGATCGGACAGTTGAGATCAAGCCTGATGGAGGAAGAAAAATCGACGAAGGAATATGCCATGATTTGTAAAGATTTGTAATCTCTTTGACCACCACGGTGGAGGAAAGACTTCATCTGCGACTTAAGTGAAGAAACGAACCAACGAAGCAGGCTGGCACCATATAGAGGAAGACAAATGGCCATTCCTTGAGCATTCATGTTGATTCTAAACAAGGAACTCAAAGTGTAGCTACAAAAGGTGAATCGTTAAAGGCGGAAGAGGAACCGAACAGACATGAGTTCGACCAGCTAAAAACAATGAACATAGAGAATACACAAGTCAAGTCAGTCAGAACGAACCCCAAGAGGAAGACTAAACATTGAGAGATAGAAACTAGAGAAGAAAGCAATAAAGCAAAAGCAGAAAGAGACAGAGTGTTGAGCTGACCAACGACAACATCGAGCACTAGAGAGCTTGAGAGATTCAATCCATCCCACAGAGGAATCTGTCTAGACTGAGCACCACAGTTGGCTCTTGCCACTGTAGACCAGAAGGTCACAGAGCTAGTACGAAGAAGAAGAGTCTGTGTACTCCAGTGGCTTGGGGAATCCAAGAACCACCCTACCAAGCAAAACTTTCTTTAGGAGAACTCACATTGAGTCCCTGTATTGTAATTCTCTACTTAAGGGCACAATAAAACAAGGCCACCACTGAAAGCTGGACTGGAGACATAGCCCGGGAGAATATGATGAACTCCTTATTAAAAATTCTTGTGTCTTTGTATTTGCTTACTGTATTTCTCTGCTGTATTTCCATTTGTTTGTCTATTTATTAGCAATCTGATCGATCCGTTGCTTCAATAACACAAAACACACACCAACACATGAGTCTGTAATACCTTTGTTTAATAAATCTTCAACTGATGTCACTCATAGGGTGAATATCAGATCAGTGGATTAGATTGAAATTTGAAAAAGAATGAACTCTCAATTGAAGAGAGAGCATGGAATCCTGGAGGAAGTACAGGTGGTAAAACTCTTGTAGCCATTGAAGGGAAGTGCGGAATCCCTATATTAAGTCTTATCATTTTTCCAACATCTTCCTTTTCCTTTGTCCATATCGATTGTGATTATTCTTGTGTGTTTCGCTAATGTGTCGTAAGAGTTTGGGTGTGTCTGTGTCGAGTCTGTGTTTGAGTCAGTCATGGTTATGTGGGATAGAGGAGGAGGCTGAAAATAGAAGGGAAGAGGAGGAAAAATGAGTTGTTTACCGATTTTTTGGGCTCAGAGAAATCAACTATCTCTAAAAAATGGTATCGATTAGATTCTATTTAATTTCAATGTTTCTATTCATCTATGCTTTGTTGTAAGAACTAATTCCATTTCATAACTTTGTATTTTTGCTTGGTGCGTTGTAAATTATTGGAGTGAATGAAGAGTTGACGTTGCAGGAAAATGAATGAAATATGGAAGGAAAGAGGTGGTTGATGTTGTTGTTGTTCAAGGCATTCCAATTAGCTTGTTGAACATGAAATCCAATCCCAATTCTAGTTATATAGAGATGGCCCTATATCTCTCGTTTTCATTAGTTGAAACATGGTGCTTTAGCCAATTTTATTGAATTTAAGGCTCTCCTTCCTCCTCAATAATTTGTATTAAATTTAAATGTTTCTTTATTTTTTCAATCATCCTCAATAATTTTTATTACATATAAATTTTCCATCATTCCCTCATTAAGTTATCCCCTGTGAATTCAAGCATCACTAGATTTTTAATGAATTCTGATAGCTCTGTATTGGGGTTTAATCTGTTGTGTATTAGTTTATTTTGTGGTTTTCTAGTATAACGTCTTCTTTATTAGTTTAACCCATTATTTGTTTTGAACATGACCTGCTGTGTATTGCGTTCTTTGTTCATTTAATCCGTGGGTTTTTCCCTTTTGGGTGTAAAAATATACATTTTCGAAAGTGGATTCCTATTTGTTTTCTTTATTTAAATATGTGATAGAAAGATTTATTATTTTTATATAAAAGATAAATTGATAATCTTCAAGACAAATTGATAATTTTCATTATATCTTATTAAAAATATAATTTTTTCTCTAATATTTATGTGGTATTGCATGCAAATTTATTTACAGGAGGGATTTCACCTCCTAGTTTTGCTTAAAGGGTTTTTTCTAAGAGTAAATATTGATGTAGTTATATATTATTCTTTTCTTCTCTCAAATACTGTAAGAGAATTATGCACACAATTATTAATAAAAATATTTTTTATGGAAAGGGTTAAACTCCTTCCCAGTTCTCAAGAAGGATGGGATGGGGCACCATTTTTCTTTCGGTAGTGTAGTTATCTTTGTTTGTGTTCCTTACTTTTCTTTAAACTCATACCCATCAAAACATATTTTTTTAAAGATACATTTACTTTACAACATTTGTATTTGAAGCATGTCATTTTACACTTCATTGATCATCCATTCATATTATAACACTTATCACATTTGCATCTAATTCATAACACACTTACATTAAAAAAAAAACTATTCTTTTTTTACAAAAATACAAATTATACAATCTTTCACCATGCATTGAAAAACACTAAATATAATTATACTTAACAGATCATTCACATTGCTTTTCTTTTTTCTGGTTTTCATTTTTAGTGATTTTTAAAGATTTTTATATTGTATTGTTTATATTTTAAATAATTAGATAAGGGTATACATATATAATTTAATGTATTTATGTATTTATGTTGATATAGTGAATTGATACTATACCACGTTACTTTGAAATTGAGTAAGTGTGTGTTTAGTTGAATTGTGTGTTTTCTTTTTTGAAATTTCATATATATATATATATGTGGGTGGTCCTAATAATGATTATTTTCTTTTGTATTTTGACACCAAATTTTATATAGTGTGTTTGTTTATTTGGACTAGTATTTTGTATGTTTATTTAATTAAAATACCATATATATGTGAATGCTTGTATCAATGTTTATTTATGAATATTTGTATGTAATTTGGAATTGTGATCATGTGTTTGTTGCATTGAATTATGAATTTGAATGGGTAAACATAATGTAGATTTTAATTTCTATATTGTGTGTGTGTGTGTTTTTAAAGCTGCATAAGAATATTTGATTGTTTTCTTTTATTGACTTGAAATTTTATCATGTGCAATTAGTTATTTGAAATTGTATGTTGTGTCTTTAGTCCAATTTGTATACTGTGCGTTTGTTTGAACTTGTACTTTGTATCTCTCTTTATTTGAAATAGCATATGTGTGTGTGTGTGTGTGTTTATTTATGAATATTTGTATGGTGTGTGGCTTGAAACTATAATTATGTGTTCATTGTATTGAATTGTGACTGTAATTAATTTCATAGCATAAATTTGACTTTGTATATGTACTGTATGTTTTACTTTTTATAGTGTGTGATTCCCTATTTAATGTTGCATTTTCATATTTGGGTGTTTGTTTTTTTATTAACTTGAAATTGTATTATGTGTGTTTCCTTAGTTTTTTAATACCCCTCCCTTGTGTACTAAATTACTGCAAACCTAAGCTGAGTTACAACTAGGTGTGATATTCTCCCTTGTGTGCTAAATTATTGTAAACCTAAGAAAAGTTAAAGCTAGGTTTGATATCCTCCCTTGTGTTTTAAATGATTGTAAACCTAAGTTGAGGGAAGCTAGGTGTGATACCCTCCTTTGCCTCTTAAACTATTCTAAACCTAAGATGAGGAAAGCTAGATGGTATATAACATGAAAAGAAAATGTGTTATTAATAAATTAATAAAATAAATCACTTAGAGGGTGGAGCACCAAGAGAGAGGAGATTCTTTCCAAATCCCATGGGGAACGGGAATAGAGATGAATCTTTCATGATAATCTTCTATATGACATTCTAGATAAGCTTGGATGTATTGGATATACATTGAATGGATGGGAGATAAAGATCCATCAGACATAAAAGCTTAATGGGAAATAAAGGCAAAATTTTATGAGGAAAAGCCTCCTCGGAGATAAATATCATATCTTGCGAAAAAGACCTAGCAAAGTGGAAAAATCCATAAAAGCAGGACGTCGATAGTGGTAACTAAATCATGAAACAGGGTATTAAATACCTAGTGATTGATCAATTTAGGACAGTTGATCCTTGGCAAGGTCTTTGGAACGAGGGGAATCAAAGGTTATTCATGGTTGGGTGATGGTGCTCCTCCCTCCAAGAGACGTTTTAGTTGGTGGCAGATGTGTGGGATGTTTGTATGATGATTCTCTCTCTCTCTCTCTCTCTCTCTCTCTCTCTGTCTGTCTGTTATAGTTCCAGGTTTTTTATGAGAATATTTTATTAAGTCTTTGTTATCGTTCCAATTTTGCTATGAGATGATTGCTTAAGTTTCCTCACCATGAGAATGTTTGAATGAATTACATGGGTTTGTGTACTAACAAAATTATTAGGATGTTAAACCGTACAATTCAGATATATGAATCACATAATTCCCTCTTTTATAGAAAATAAATGATTCAATAATGCATGTAACTATCGTGTGCTCTCATATGAATTTCAAAGTTACGAAGATTATCTTTACAGTGGTAGCAAAGAGTAGCATGCTTTAGTGTTTTGCAGGTTTTGATGCACGTGGAATAATTATGGAGGAATGTCTCCCATAGTATTATCAAAGGTTCACCATGGTCTATGTCATGCATAATGAAATTAGATGCTATTGCATGCAGTATAAGGAATTTATGGAACATCCTTTTAGTTATGCATATATGGGTCTGTAACATATCCTGTGAAATTGACTTGAATATCATCAGGTTGCTGACGGTACCTAGTGTGTCTATGATATAGGTTACCTGTATAATGCCTGATCTAAGATTTGTATTTAATTAAGCAATTCGTTATGCATGACAGAAACAAGACCTATAATAATGATGGATGATCATGATAGTAGAGTTTAATTAAGATCATTTATGTAGGTAAGGAAATTAGTATAGGTTGCATGTTATGGTTAGTTCTGTTTTCATCTACTAAATCATGTTTACTAAAAATCTGACACATAAGCTTTGAAAATAAGGTTAAAAGACCATACCAGAACCACTCTATAATTCAATTGATCATGATTGTGGAGCCTATTACAGTATTACTAATGTTGATATAAGGGCGAGCTAAAGATACACTAAGTAGTATTGTTTCTTAACGATTAAATATAGAACAAAATAAACATTTATGTAATGGAAGCTTAGGAGCTAAATTCCAGGGTAGGCTAAGGATGTTTGTTACCAATGGTAGCAAGTAAAAAGTTCAAACACTAATGCCTATGGACCAATCCACCTACGTAGCATTTCCATTACGGGTTTTAAAAAAAAAATGTTCTCCATAAAGGTGAAGTTAAAATTTGAAGCATAGAACATGTTAATGTCATATTTATTTGTTGTCGTTAAAGAATGTTAGGTTTCCTTAATGGTTTATTGAAGAACCATGAATATACATATGTTAATTCAATATATATGTAACATGATATTCAATCAAGCAATTTAGTTAAAGAGGAAGTTTTTATGCTTTGGTGAAAGTTGTTTTCTACCCCCATCTAGGTTGGATGCTCAAACATGTCCTCTAAGAAGACCATATGGTATCGAAAATTTTAATATAAGGTCAAATCCAAAAGAATTGTCAAGAGACTTCAATCAAACCTACATCAAACAACTATCAAGATAAGCTTTGGGGTCTTTGTGTTTCCCCTCTATATGTTTTTGAAGGTGCCTTTCCATGGCTGCAAAGTATGTAATAAATCTCTAGAATTGTTAAGCTTGTCTCAAATCCATGCCCATGAGATCGATTCACGTGCTTAAACCTGGGTATGTTTTAAAACAATAGGCCAACAACAAAAGTACTAAAGGAAATCTAATCAGCTTTGTCATATAAAGAACATTTTTTTGGAGGCAAAGGTGTTGTTATGGCTTCTTTGGCGTATTATATTATTGAGGAATTGAAGAATTCTAGAATTTAAAACTACAAAATATGACCTCCTCCAAAAATTTCTTCGACTCTATTTTCATGATATAACCTTGAGTGGGCCGTTACAAAGTATCAATTTCCATGCACTAGGTATTTAGGAATGGCATAAATGGCCTCATCCGTAATGTCGATATTAAATTGTGTGGGCTGAGTGCATAGTGGGAAAAAGCGCACGTTGGGTTATGGCAACTAGAAAGACGAAAAGAGTTGGTCCACTTGTGTGTCTGCCCGGTCACCCTGTTTCCCATTCGGTGGTAACCACCACCAATCCATCCATTGTAGGGAGGACCTCACCACCGTGATTAAATTGCTGTACTCAACAACTGATTCCCGTGAAATGGATTAACCCATTAAGGAAGATATATCATAGCCAGTTCAACATTCACAATGGAGAACTCAACCTTTGTCAGATGATGGCGATAAAATTCAACCTTTGGGACGTATGAGGCAATTTCAACCTGTGAAACTTTTTAACAAACAATTCAGTTATGTCTCCAAGCATTTTTGGAAACTCCTTGATGGAAGAGGAGAGGAATACCTAGGAAGAATTGTCAATCTGAATAGGAAATCGAGGCACAACGATGCAGATTCTGCGCATGTTATGTGGACGGACAGAAGCTAGCTCTTATTTTGTTCTGGAAAATGGTCAGGAAAATTAGCCGAGACGTGTGATTCACCATACGATTACTCCTCCCTATGGATTGGCGCTGAATGCGCGGGTATGCTACTTGATCCTCATGCGTAGTTATTTTTTTTCAAGTGTGTTACATATTTTCTATTCACTTTCAGGATGGGATGAATGCCGGTTTGGGTGTCTGTTTTATGGGTTTCCCGAACTGTCAACGTTGGTTATCGTTAATGCATGGGGAACATGCAGGATAGATCAACCTTATCCACCTTATCCAATGACCCAGAGAGGTACGAAATTGTTGAATCCCAAAAACCTACTTTTGGCTTATAGATATAGAGTTACCCTAAAAAAGGCTTACAGAATAATGCTGGTAAAAGCAACCAATGAGAAACAATAAAAAACAATATTACTTATGGTTTACAGATAAGGATTTTTGAATATCATATGTACATATAGTAAAATTAGAACCGTTGTTGGCATGTAAACATTGCTGACTTGGAGGCAATGGCTTTTAGTTTTATTTTTGGAGAAAGGTATGGCAAAGAGGTTAGCTTTCCAACCAGACCAACAATGGATAAAAGAAATGGCTGCTAAAGCAACATGAAAATTCCACACCCCACAAAGCTCGCCCTTCCTAGATTTTAGAAACATCACGAGAAAAGCTTTAGATTGATGTTTCCCATTTAAATACTGCATTTTGCATCTGTCTTATCTCAGAAGTATCTCAGAAGCGAATTCAATTGTGGAAAGCTGAAATTTTGTCTTACGAATGTATGAACGTTAACTGCAGAACATGACTTTGTATGTGAGAATCGGTAATGGGATAAATATCTAGGATAATTCTTATCCTCATCATCCAATATGCAGAGAGTAAGCACTGGTAACTCCTGTAATAAAATATCTAGTGCTATAACTGTGAGTATCTTTGGCTCCTTGACATGATACTCTACTGCCTTCTAGAGAAAACGAATCAGGGAAGCCATGGAGAAGATGCTCCCAATGGTAGTATGCCACTTCAGAAATAAAAGAAAACGTAGTCAAGGCCATGACAACCTCTAATTTCTTTACCTCTGGTACCATGTGGAAGGTGATAGATGTAGCACATGATGGTCAAAATTTTCTGTTGTGATCTCATAGAGTTGGAAAAGATCACTTGTTTCTAGTTATCTTTTATCATGATACCGAATTGGAATTCTAAATTTTGATCCTATAACTTGATATGCGTTATCAATGGTATATATAAATTTATATTTGTTATTCAGTTGACTATGTTAGGCGGAGTTTTCTGTAAATATACTATGGATATATCTCTATCAATCACACATTAAGACACAAATGTTATAGCCATGGTCGTGGTTCATGGTTTTGCATCATTCATGTGGTTCTGGATCTGATGAGTGTACCCCTAAAAGAATAACCGAACAGAAATAATGTTACATGATTTTCTATATAGCAATGACAAGCCAAGAAATTCTATCAATATTTGACAGATTTTGATGGGTTGGATGTTGTATTCAACAGGGATTTTCCACCATCTAAAATGATTTCCTAGCCATATTTATGAATTGTTAAGACGTATTCAAGTTTCCAACATCCAAAATTATCATGCCTTGATACCCAGAAACTGTTGGAATTCGAGCATGGAGCTAATGGTCCGTTGTTCCTTCCTTATTCGTTCACTCCACTCTAATAGCGTCGCTGAAGTGAGTGATTAAGAGTCGAGGAGAAGTAACTATGAGTTCTCATTCTCGAGAAGAAGGGATATGGAGGAAGGGACAACGAAGCAAAGGCTTATTTGAATAAGAGCTTGCGAGTATTATCGTCTTCTCAATCATCATTGTTTGCCTTAATTTTGACTTGATGTTAATTATCTCACCTCTAGATTACTTTTGGTGGGTTTTGAATGTTTAATAGCCATAAAACATTATAATTTGTTTATGACCCTCATAATCAATAGCTAGGATTTACCTACCTATCTGGCTTGTGACCCAATAAATTTGACAACATAGTTGGAACGTGAAATGGAATAATAATTCGCCAAACTCTCAGACATTGCAATTGCGTATATAAGATATTGTCACCACTTCTTTCATTAAGATTGTAATATGTTTTTAATAAGACTCTGTAGAATTCAAGTAAGTTTGAAAAGGGTTGTTTGTATTTCGATTCCATCAATAAATGTCATCAGACCACACCAAAAGCATATCACCATGATTGCATGATTGATCTCCTTGGATGATCTCGAAGGCTGAATGAGGTAGATGCCTTGTCGACAACATGCCTTTTGAACCTGATGCAACCATGTGGGGAGATGTGTTCAATGCCTTTAGAATAAATGAAATTATATATGTAGGGAAACATGTGAAACATGCGATGAAAAAACTTTTAGAGTTGGAACCTCCGTGTTGACTAATATTATACTTGTCCATATATTATACTTGTCCATATAATGGATAGAACTAAAGAAACTAGGTCTCATTTTATTTTTCTACATGGAGCCCAATGGAATGTTTGATCTGTGATTCAAAAGAGACTATTAGGTTGCAGGAGGGAGTGAACAATGTAAACTTTGAAACGGGAACTGATACTGTTACCCGTTTCGTAGAGATAGAAAAAAAAGACCCGATTTTCAAAAGTGGTGATGCAGAATACACATGTTTTTTTTAGAACATGTTTTTTGGAACTTTAATTTTTTTCATGTTCAAGGATGAAATCAAGTTTTAGAATGGTAGTGATTTTCATGCTGATTTTAAAAAGTGAGTATTCTGCATCACACCTATTTTTTAAAAGACCTATTTTTTGACTTTTAATTTTCTAGTGTGTGAAATGTGAAAAATTATTTTCTAAATTTGATAGTTTTTGAAGTCGTCATCTTATTCATATTTTCTTGTTCTCTATCTTAATTTTTTTTTAGGGGGTTTTTATTGTTTTGCGTTTTTAAATTAGAAAGTCGATAGTTTGAATTTTAGATAATCTACATATTTATACATCCTTAATTAATTTTTCAATCCACATGAAATAATTGTTTCTAAAAAACAACATTTTTTAACAATGGACATAAAAATAAACATTTTTAACATAAATATAACAAAAAAACTAAACGTTTTGATAA
>APFE031688946.1:0-10267 GCA_000404065.3 Pinus taeda
GATGCATGAACCATCTGGAGGTGCTCAATACACGTCAAACACTCTTCTAGAAAGCTCTGGAAGTGACCACAAGTAACTTTTTTAAGATGAAACTCGCGCCTTTTGACCTTTACAGGAGTACGCGCCCATCCCTTGACTTAGAGAGCGTACAAGTACGTAGGTACAATGAGCTTGGGATGTATACCCGCAGGCAAGGTAGAGAGAACCTGCGTACCCAGAGATAAACATGATTTTTATTGACTTTCTCTCTTTCTTGAAGTTTGACATGGAGAGAAAAGGTATCAGGCTTGACAAGGAGGATAATATGACTATTGATGGAGCCATATTAACTGCAGATAGTCATGGTGACAATTTTTAGTGTAACAAACCCAGCAGCGTCTGCTGGCGGCTAAGGCCCCAGCCTCTGGTGGAGTACGCTGCTGCTGCTACTGTATATTATATTCTTTCAACTTTTGTGCATGGTTTGCTTATCCATTTTATTTGGTAATTTGGTATGTTATATTATTTTACATCGCAGCTCTGTCACGTAATCTCATTTTCTGAGACAGAAATATCATATCGATTTTGCAACACATTGTTGTTTCTTTAAGTGTTGATATAAATGGTTTTTACAAGATACCGTTGCTATTCGATTATGGAGTGCCTGTGTTGTAATATTTGACCATTGGTATTATTTTCATTTTAGAAATTATATTTCCTTGCGATTGTTGAATTTATGAACGTTTTTGTTCCATTACAAAATACAGTTGTATTCTTTATAACTAAGACTGATAATTGGATTACCATATCAGATTACTATTAAGGTGTGTCGTGTGTATTTATATTTGACTTTCCAGCATTGTTTCATATTCTATCATTAATCAATGTTGTTCTATTTCCTTGTGCTGTTCGATTTATCCTTAGAGTAAAGATTGCTATTAATTTGGCTTTGCTGTTGTTCATTTCCATTAATTAAAGTTTGTTGTTCAGATTCCTTTAATTCTAGTTTGTTGTTCCATTTACGGCCGTTCCATTTTAGACTTGTTGTTCCATTTCCTATTTTCTATTCTATTTTACTTTTTTCTGTTCCATTTACTTGCATTTGCTGCTTTGGTGTGAGAGAAGGTCTAAGGCTGTAGTGAGCCTTAGCAGTCGCTGCCTAGCTCCCAGACCTATGGTCCATGCTCTAATTTCCTTTCCATCAGTTTCTAGAGGGATGGGTTATCGCTTCCGCACCCTTGACTGATAAGCTGCCTAGTGTGATTTTATCCTTTTTAAGTAATTTAAGTTTAGCATCCATTTACTCTTGGATTTTCTGAACACTGTACTACTAAACATTACTCTTGAGTAAATAGCCGCCTCAGACTGAGTACACTCTTGAAATAAAAAGTCGTCCCTAGGTTGACAATTAATGTGAGGTAATTAGGAGTTACGAAGACACCTTTTTATCGCTCCACATGAGGCTCTGATATTGGGCCTTAATGCAGCAAGAGACAGAGGTATTAGAAGCATAAAGGTGTTTGGAGATGCTGATCTTATCATTCAGCAAGTAAACAGAACATTTCAAGAAAAGCACCCAAGGTTGAAAGCATACAAAGATGAGGTATGGAGACTCAAAGATTCTTTTAAAATTTTTTGCATCTCATACATCCCTAGAGCCAAAAATCAGCTTGTTGATTCCCTTATTGTGTCTGCTAGCATGTTCATCCTCCCATGCATCCCAGACTAGTTTATGAAGTCCAAATGAAATATAGACCATCCTTGCCTGATAATGTCCAGCATTGGAAAGTTTTTGAAGATGATGATGAAGTGAATAGGTTCCTGCAAGTCATTGATGAATTCTTTGAAATGCAAATTGACCAAGAGAATGAAACCTTGGAAGAAAGTCCCCAATCCCAACTTAGAAATAAAATTGGTAAAGATAGCATTGTCCAATTACCCAGTAATTATATACCTAAGGGTCTAGTTCCTTTAGAAAAGCTGTTTGACCAGAATGATGTGCCTTACAAGGCTGCCCAAAAAGAAAACCAATCTACAGTCTGTTAGCACAATATAGGGATTCCATAGTAGCCAAGACATATAAATCTGTCTACCCATTTGTCTGCTGAGCAAAGTGCTGAGTACTGCAATTTAATGAAGCAATTTGTTGATGTCTTTGCCTGGGAATATAGTGACCTGAAAACATATGACAAGAAAATAATCCAGCATAAAATTCCTTTAGAGAAAGACACCATCCCTTTCAAGCAGAAGCTGAGACCCATAAACCCTTTGCTCCTTTCCCTGATTGAAAAAGAAATCAAGAAGCTATTGGTTGCCAAAATCATAGTCCCTCTCAGATATTCAAAATGGGTAGCCAATTTGGTAGTGGTGAGGAAGAAAAGTGGAGAAATCATACTCTGTGTTGATTTCAGAAACTTAAACAAATGCTCTAAGAAAGACAACTATCCTCTACCCAAGATGGAGCATTTGCTACAGAAGCTCTCAGGGGCCAAAGTGATGTCTTTCCTAGATGGATTTTTAGGATTTAATCAAGTTGATGTGCATCCAGATGATCAAAAGAAGACTGCATACACCACTCCTTGGGGCATTGGATTGATGAATGTTGGAGCCACCTTTCAGAGAGCTATGTATATAGCATTTGTGAGAGAGAAAGATAAGTTTGTCCTTATCTAGCTTGATGATATAATAGTATACTCCAGCAGCCATAATGATCATCTGCAACATTTCAAGAAAGTATTCCTGAAGTGCAGAAGGTTTGGAATTTCAGTCAATCCTAAGAAGTCACATTTTGCTTTAGAAGAAGGCAAGCTATTAGGACATTTTGTTTTTGCTACAGGTGTTCAAATTGACCCAGAAAGAGTCAAGGAAATACAGACTTTGTCTGTCCCAAGATCAAAGAAGGATATCCAGTCCTTTCTGGGCAAAATAAATTTTGTAAGGAGGTTTATCCCAAATTTTGCAAAACTTGTGAAACATATTACCTCCATGTTAAAAAAGGGATCAAAGATCAAATGGACTGATGCAGCAGTAAGATCCTTTGAGTCCATTAAAAAAGCTATTATGGAAGCTCCCACTTTAAGCAGTCCAGATTATAACAAAGAGTTCCATATATTTTCATTTTCCTCTGAAGACACCCTTGCAGCAGTTTTATTGCAAGTAGGTGAAGAAGGTGTGAAGCATCCAATGGCATTTTTCAGCAAAACATTAAGGGATGCTGAGCTGAGGTATGATAGCATTGAGAAACAAGAATATGCTCTTATCAAGTATTTGAAAGCCTTCAGAGTTTATATTATGCATTCCAAGATAATTGCCTATGTACCCTCTTCTTTAATAAAAGATGTCTTAACACAGCCTGATGCTGATGGAAGAAGGGCTAAATGGATCGCAAAGTTAATCGAATTTAATATAGAACTAAAACCCACTAAGTTTGTCAGAGGTCAGGGCCTTGCTAGACTATTAGCTAAAGAAAATTGCGAAGCACTGGACATAAATCTTATAAGCATGATTGCAGAAAATGGTCAGACAGAAGAGCAAGGAACAACTGAACCAGAAAAGAATTAGACATTGGCCATGATATCACCCCAAGAAACTCTCCTAGGTTGTATCTCAGAGATGCGCAGAAACATTAAAAACTCAACATGATGTTGGAAATGGATGAATGGAAGGAATGATGCTTGTTCAAGCTAGATAACCACTCCTACTTTGCTTGACTCCAGACATGCGTGAACACCCCTAGACTACAAGGCTTTAGATCACCAATTACTCACAGTTTAAGGATTGGATGAATATGGAGAATACTAACCACACCAATAGATCCACATGACCCTATGATGGCCGGCTGCAACTAGTAAATAGGTCTGCAAATCTAATTTCCTAATGTACAGACAGGATGACAACACTCTGTCACTAGGTAAATAGAAACCTGAATAACACCTTCACTAATATGTACAGGACTTTAACACAGAGGTAGGATGACAGCTCCTCTAATGCTAAATATGAAGAGTTCATGAAAACTGCATAACAGGCATAGCCTAGAATAGAATAGAAGTGAAAAGTGAGCATTAATAGCAAAAGAAGCTTGTATTAGCTGAAAATAAAGACAAGATGCTGCAAGTATCAAAGTAGTTACAATCTCCAGAAGTTGAACCTTACATCAAAAGCATGATTACATTTTGTTTTTGGGTATATATAGAGTTTGATTACAGAGATGTTCTACTATTCTAGGCATGGAGGGGTCATAATTGACCACCAACCGCTTTAACTGTCTAATGGAGTCTCTAGTGCAATCTGCCTGCTTCAGGGGATGAATTTTATCTTTTGGGATGGTTTGTTGTCCTTCTTGAGTAGGTGGAGTGTTGTATGGAAGAAGTTCCATAACTGTTAAATGTGCTGATCTACTCGAGGCACATCCTTTTTCTTCTTGGCCACTCTATTTGTTGAATGTGGTGGTTGAGGAGGAAATACACCGGGTACAGGTAGATGGTCGCCTTGATCCTTCGGGTGCATGGCGTGACCAGGGTGAGTGGACTGCACGGTGGATGTACGAGTAGGGCGAAGGAGAGACATCGGCCGTTGGATCACACAGATGAATGGCAGACAACACTTGGAGGGAAGTATCAGGAGGACATAGGGCAAGGCGATTGTGAGCCGTTAGATCCAGGGTGGGCAGATCCAACGGTCATTAGGCGGAGGAGATGCATGGGGGGTTAACGAGTGGGGAAAGTGGTTTCCGCAGCGGGAAGTATTGATCGCACTACTTTTGGTGGGTGAGCGGTAATCATGTGAGGGCTCGCGATCACAATCATTGTGCGTTGCATGGCGGATGAGACGTGATGAAAACCACTTTGATCGCGACTTAACGCGTGGGCGGTTTGCGAGAGTGGGAGGAGTGAATGTCGTTGGATCGCGTGGTAGATGATCGAACGGTGCGGAATTAATCACACAGGTTTTTGACTGATGTGACGGGGAAAGGTCTTGTGAAAGTGCGCGGTCATGTGACCATAGTTACCTGATGGTTTAAACTCCCTGCCTAGGGACCTGAGGGAGTATGGGTTTATACAAGGTTTCATAGGTAAAACGAAGATTGCATAGTCATAAGAGTATAAGCGGAGTGAAGGAGAATGAGAAGGATGACTGGTGCGAGCCCCCCTTTAAGCAAAAACAACACAACCAGATTTGTAGTTGACCCTTGAATGTTGAAGTATGTAGCAGAGCTAACACTGGCTCCTTCTGGGGATGAGATCCTCCCTGTGAGGTCTCAAGAACTTGTAGATCAATGCATTTCCTGTGAAAAACAACTTAAAAAAACTTCCTAGTGTTCCATTGGGCATGGAGTCTAACTGCACTTACACTAAAACTGATAAAAAAACATATTTACAATTTTAAGGCCCAAGACCTTAAACAACATAAATTTTTAGAAAATGCCCATTAACTAGGCCATCAAAAACTGCTTCTCCTCCCATACTTTGTAGTAGGAATGTATTGTTCCCTTGGATCTGAGAAATAATAAAAGGCCCAATCCAAAAAGCATCAAACTTCCCATGGTTGCCCCTCTTCTCTTTTAGTGCATCCCACTTCAGAACCAAATCTCCAACCTGAAAATTATCTGTTTTTGTCCTTTTGTGAAAATCATCCTTGATCCTATTCTGATGTGTTGCAGACTTTTCAACCAACTGTTCTCTGATTTGATGTACCTCTGCTAAGTCAGTGATCCTTTCTGCCATATCTTCTTCCTCATTCTGTTCTTCATGTAGGAACTTTGCCACAGGGAGGGTAAGCTAAACTGGAAATACTGCCTCTGTGCCATATACCAGCTTGAATGGAGAATTCCCTATGGATTTCTTAATGGTCACTTTGTCAGCCCACAGTGCATATTTGAGCCTAGAATCCCAATTCTTTTTGTTTTCCTCCAACAACTTTTTAATTATCCTTATCAGACTCTTGTTGGAAGATTCTGCTAGACCATTTCCTTGAGGGTAATATGAGGTGGAATGAACTAGTTTAATACCCATTGAATTACACATGTCCACCAATTCTTTTGCTCTGAAGGCTGCTACATTATCTGTGACTAATTTATGTGGACAACTAAATTTGGTGAAGATATTCTCTGTAAAAAACTTCATGACCACACTATGATCAACCTTTCTAGTAGGGATTGCTTCAATCCACTTAGTGAAGTAGTCAGTGGCTACTAGGATCCATCTGTGTTGGCCACTAGAATGTGGATTGATTTCTCCAATGAAATCCAAGCCCCACTATTGAAAAGGGTCGTTTTCATGTATTGGTTTTAAGGGCAGGGACTTCAATTGTTGTTTCCCTTCAAATCTTTGGCACCTGTCACAAGATTTAACAAATAAAAATACATCAGAAAATAAGGTGGGCCAATATTACCTAGCCCTGAGGATTTTGTGAGCTGTGGTTTTCCAATAATGGTGTCCCCCACACATGCTGGAATGAAACTACTGCATAAGCTCTATAGATTTCTCTTTGTCCAGACACCTCAAAAGCACTCCAGATGGGTCCCTCTAGTAGAGCAAACTTTTATGGATGCAACATTTTGCTGCCCTAAGCTTAATAGTTCTAGCTTGGCTTGTGCTTAAGCCTGGAAGAACTTCTAGCTTTAGCAAGAATCTAACTATTGCAGAATACCAATCACAAGAAGCTAGATTTTCGGCCAATGTCTGATTTTTTCCTGGTTCAGTGGTGGCTTCTTCTTTTGTCTGACTATTTTCTGAAATTGAGCCCATGAGATTTATGTCTAGTGTTTTGCAATTTTCTTCAACCAATAGTTTAGCAAGGCCTTGACCTTTGACAAGCTTGGTGGGCTTTAGTTCTATATTAAACTCAATTAGTTTTGCAATCCATTTAGCCCTTCTTCCATCAACATTGGGCTATGTTAAAACATCTTTTATTGAAGCAGAGGGCACATATGCAATTATATTGGAATGCAAAATGTAAACTCTAAAGGCTTTCAAAGACTTGATAAGAGAATATGCTTGTTTCTCAATGATATCATACCTCAGCTCAGCATCTCTTAAGGTTTTGTTGAAAAATTCCACTCGATGCTCTGAGCCTTCTGCATCTGCTTGCAATAAAACTGTTGCAAGGGTGTCTTTAGAGGCAAATGACAATATATGGAACTCCTTACTATAATCTAGGCTTCTCAAAGTGGGAGCTTCCATAATAGCTTTCTTAATGGACTCAAAGGATCTTGATGAATCAATCCATTTGATCTCTGACCCCTTTTTCAACATGGAGGTAATATGCTTCACTAGTTCTGAAAAATTTGGGATAAACCTCCTCACAAAGTTTATTTTTCCCAGAAAGGACTAGATATCCTTCTTTCATCTTGGGACAAACAAATTTTGTATTGCTTTTACTCTTTCTGGGTCAATTTGGACACCTGCAGCATAAACAACATTTCCTAACAGCTTGCCTTCTTCTAAAGCAAACAGTGACTTTTTAGGATTGGATGAAATTCAAAACCTTCTGTACTTCAGGAATACTTTCTTCAAATGCTGCAAGTGGTCATGATGGCTACTGGAGTACACTGTTATATCATCAAGGTAGATAAGGACAAACTTATACTTCTCTCCCACAAATGCTATATCCATAACTCTCTGAAAGGTGGCTCCAACATTCATCAATCCAAAAGGCATCTTGGAATACATAAAAGTGCCCCAAGGAGTGGTGAATGCAGTCTTCTCTTGATCATATGGATGCACAACAACCTGATTAAATCCTAAAAATCCATCCAGGAAAGACATCACTTTGGCCCCTGAGAATTTTTGCAGCAAATGCTCCATCTTGGGTAGGGGATAATTGTCTTTCTTAGAGCATTTTTTTAAGTTTTTGAAATCAACACAAAGTTTGATTTCTCCACTTTTCTTCCTTACCACTACGAAATTGGCTACCCATTTTGAATATCTAAGAGGGACTATGATTTTGGAAGCCAATAGCTTCTTGATTTCTTTTTCAATCAGGGGAAGGAGCAAAGGGTTTATGGGTCTCAGATTTTGCTTGAAAGGGATAGTGTCTTTCTCTAAAGGAATTTTATGTTGGATGATCTTCTTGTCATATGTTTTTAGGTCACTATATTCCCAGGCAAAGACATCAGCAAATTGCTTAATTAAATTGCAGTATTCAAAACTTTGGTCGGCAGACAAATGGGTGGATAGATTTACATATGTTGGTTGCTCTGGACTCCTTATATTGTGCTAACAGACTGTAGACTAGTTTTCTTTTTGGGCAGCCTTGTAAGGCACATCATTCTGGTCAAACAGCTTTTCTAAAGGAACTAGACCCTTAGGTATATAATTATTGGGTAGATGGACAATGCTATATTTGCCAATTTTATTTTTAAGCTGGGATTGGGGAGTTTCTTCCAAGGCTTCATTATCTTGGTCAATTTGCATTTCATAGAATTCATCAATGACTTGCAGGAACCTATTCAGTTCATCATCGTCTTCAAAAAGTTTCCAATGTTGGACATTATCAACAAGGATGGTCTTTATTTCATTTGGACTTCATAAACTAGTCTGGGAGGCATGGGAGGGATAAACATGCTAACAAACATAGCAAGGGAATCGGCAAGCTGATTTTTGGCTCTAGGGATATATGAGATATAGAAATTATCAAAAGAGTCTTTGAGTCTCCATACCTCATCTCTGTATGCTTTCAGCCTTGGGTGCTTTGCTTAGAATTTTCTGTTTACTTGTTGAATAATAAGATCAGCATCTCCAAACACCTTTATGTTTCTGATTCCTCTATCTCTTGCTGCATTAAGCCCCAATATCAGAGCCTCATACTCTACTATATTGGTGGTGAATTGAAATGCCAACATAAAAGACAACTATGTGCTTTCTTGTTTTGGGGATATTAGCACCACCCCTGCTCCTGCAGTCTCCCCGGAACATGCTGCATCAAAGAACATCTCCCAAACTTGACTTCCTTGTTCTTCCTCGGCCTGAACTATTTGTTTCCTGAGCTGCATTGAGGCCTTCTGAGATTATTCTATTTGGAGAATACATGCTCCAAAATCACTGTCCACAGTGTAAATAGGATGATTGGAAGGGTTCTTCTCATCACTGATGATGTATGCCAGTTGTGCTTCTCTGAACAATCTCCTACTTTCCCCTCCAAAAACTGGGACAGTGGCATAAGATAAATCATTCTGTAATGTCCCACCTAGTCTCTTAATCCATCCTCTAGACAGCATCATGCCAAATTTAGGAGGGACATCTACTACCACAATGTCCATCACCATGCTCTTCATGGGCAACTGAGTTAGGGTAATAGCTAGGTCTTTGATTAATCCTAAGCATTTTACTTTCCTTTAATCAAAGGAGAATAGATCATGATATGGTCTGGTAATATCTGTGGCTAGCCCCTGTGTCTAGCAGGCAATTGTGGAGGATTTTATCATGAATGGTCACGGAGACATAAAAATATGGAGAGTTATCATCAGCAGGTTCAGTCATGGGGCTGAGCACAACTGCAGGCTTGTCATCTTGCAAATTGATAGAGTTGGTGGAGGCTTGTGTGGCTTTCAACTCAAGATCTTCAAGGACAAGCTTTTTAAACACTTCACTCTTTACAAGTTCTAACAGGGGCACATATATTTTTAACTTCTAGACCTCTGATTCGAAACTGAAAGGAGAAGGGGACTTGTTAGGACCTCTTACCTCTTGAACTGGTGCTTTTAGGATGACCAGATCAGGTATTGGCCTTTTCTATTTGGTATTCTATGACTCTGTTGGGACAGTAGCTCTTTGGGCAGGATTCTCCTTGACATTGTTTGCTTTTGACCTCAAATTATATCTTTGTCCTTCACCAGTCTGCAACACAGCCCCTCTGTCCCACTCTTGACTAGTTTGGCCCTGCAGCAATGCTTCTTCTTATGCAGCCAATGTCAATAAGGTAGCACTGCCTTTATCTTCCATGTAGTGAATTTCATCCTCTTCTTCAAAATGCTCCTCCTCCATAACTAAATTCTGAAAAGGAGATTTAATCTTATGTTCTTTAATTGATCCTTTACCCCTTTGAATGATTTGCAACTATTCATTTGCTCTTCTCAATGGATTTGGGTTTCTAGGAGCAAATGTATTTTGCAGCCTTGTCTTTCCTGAGTTCTGCTCAACCTTCAGCTTAGATATCTCAGCAGCCAATGACTCTATCATTATAGTCATTTTGTCTAACTTAGGCTCTGAAGATGAAACAGAGGAAGAAGAAGACTCACCTCTTTGCCTCCTTCTATCAACATGACTTTTGAGCTTTTCTGCAGCCATAA
>APFE031688953.1:0-21297 GCA_000404065.3 Pinus taeda
ATATATATATATATATATGTATAATGCAAAAGTTGGGACTTGGGAAAAGAGTTCATGTAAGACAAAAGGGGTCTGATAATCCAAAAGAAAGATATAGCAATCAATGGCACAATACATGAGCTTCTAAAGCTTTAAGACGACAAAAGAGAATAAGCACTATGCGTGGACAAATCTAAGGCCCAAGCATCTAGACATTATGAATTCAAGGTATTTGAGGCGTTATAAATATAATTGCCATCAAAGTCTTACCTTCAATTCTATCTCAGAGGGAATAGAGACCGCCTGTTACTGAAATACTTGTGTGCATGGAAGTAGACTGTTGTATGACTGCTATAGCCAGCTTTGGGGGAATAATTCTTTATGTTTCTAGTTATTCATGCCAGATGGTTATTGTTTTTATATCCTCCGTAAACAAATTCTTGTGGGAAGCATTTATATTTTGATTTTTCTGCCTTCTGGGTAGGTTGTTTATCGCCAAGGAGACATGCAATTTGTTGCTATTAAAATTCTATGTTGATTGCCTGGAAAGGACGGCAATGTGCAAACTTTTCAGCCACAATTTTGCTTCAAGATAGAAAATTGTTCTGCATAATCTGATATTGTAATCTCTGTGACAAAAAAACAACTCATTTCATGAAGTTCATATTTCCCATTGCATTGCTTAATAGCCACCCTAGGATGAGCTATGTAATGCTTATGAAATACATATATTATCATGAAAATCAATTTTCTGTAATAAACAATCCCTGTTTATATCTGTGAAAAAGGAATTATTCTGCAGTAAAATATATTGATTCATTAAGTGATTGATATGATAATGATGATATTACAGTGAGGGCACCTGTTATAAATACCTAAACGGGGTGCCTACTCATACTAATGAACACGTCTTTTTGACAAGACACATCTTTCCATTAACGAATTATTTGTCATTTATCATATTACTATGTCTATAACATTGCTGCCCTCTTTAAGGAATGCTTTGTCCTGAAAGCATAATAAACAAGATTCTCTCTAGTTGAGCACGTTTCTATGGAATGATGTTTATCTGTTTTTATGGTTTGAGTTTGGTCATGCTTTGAGTGTTGCTGAGATTCCTATATATTGTTGCATCTTCTTTGAGAGTGTAATTATCCTAAACAAGAATGTAAGTGATATACAAAGCCAGTAATAAACTTTAGATGTCTTACCTTAGGAACGAATAACCATACACTTCTGCATTATTCATATTAGGGTAGAATACCCTGCATTAGGACAAGGAGGTCACGAGACCACCCTCCTTGACCTCGGTACCAGTAAGATCCGCCTAGCGGGTAAAAATAGCAAAACTATACCCGTTTATGAATGTGAAGTCGCAAAAGAAAATTAGGCGTTAAATTCGGTTGTCTACCTCAAAATTTTGATAAAATTTTATTATGTGTTCAGGAACCATTGCAATGGTAAAGACGTATGAGCGACGACGACGTGATCGGGTAGCATCACCACCATTAATGTCGCCACCGTTGCCATCATCGTCCCCATCATCACCACCCAGACCATTATCAACATTAATCGCCCCAGCGCCAGAGTTGACTGTGATAATGAACTCCTTGGAAGCCTTATTGGAGACATTAAAAGAATCCACTAAGGCTAAAACCAAAGAGGAATCTCATCATTTGGCTACCAGTTCAGTGGAACCAAAGAATTTTGAGCCCAGAAGATCGAAAGAGGACATCTCTAGGGAGCTTCAGAAAATCAGACTCCCTGAATTCTCAGGAGGTCGGGCAGGTGAACGCGCTGAAGCATGGTTGGAGGGAATGAACAGATGCTTTAGGTTAAGAGAATATTCGTCTTCGGCAAAAACAAAAATTGTCGTGTTTCAACTAAAGGAAAGTGCCTTGATTTGGTGGGGAAATTTGGAAAAGCAGCTACGCCTTACATCAGATAATGCCCCTTGGGAACTATTTGAGGAAAGGTTTCGCGCAAAGTATTTACCTCCATACTTTCAACAACAGCAAGCAAGAGCCTTTCATACGTTAATTCAGGGAAGTAAAACGGTGGAAGAGTACGAGATAAGGTTTATGGAACTTGTAAAATACATTTGCTACTTAGACTCGGATGAACGTCAGGCCGAACGCTTCATATTTGGGTTAAATCCTCGCATCAGAGCCTTGGTAAGCATGTGGAAGCCATCATCAGTAGCCGAGGCAGTCGAATGTGGTCGTTATGCAGAAGAGCACCTAGGGATCAAAAAGGATATGGGGCCACCAGGGCCTGTCCAATCAGGATTTCCAGGAAAGACTCCCTGGAACTTCTTTAGAGGGGGTAGCTCGAGGCCACCTTACGGTAACAGGTTTACCCCAAGAAATATAGGGACGGGAGCTCCCATGGCAGTAAACACTATAGCCTCGGGATCATCAAACACCAGTCCCTGGGCATCTCGAAGGACCGCTAGTGGAGGAAGAAATTCGAGAGGAATCAACACAAGAGGACGAAGCTCATTCTCTAGGAATTCACGCCCTGACTCAAGAGGATCAGCACCACTTAATTGTTGGGGATGTGGGGGACCGCACTTTCAACGGGACTACCCTGAAGCTTCGTTGAATATATTGCATAGGACTGGAAAGGAACCAAATTCAGACAACAGAGGTAATCATAGAGTTCATGCAGTGGTCGACCACGACCAAGCAGCACATCAATCCATTGTAGTGGAATCTTCAGGTACTATCAATGGTATAAAACTCAAAATTTTATTTGATACTGGTGTCACAGATAGTTTCATTTCATCATATGCATTAAACAAATGTGGGCTGGCAGCTCGTAGACAAAATGATTTCCATCAAGTGGAAATGGCCTCAGGAGAACTCCAAACCATGGGCTTGAGTGTGGATCAATGCAAAATTGACCTAGGGGTCTGTTTGACTAAACTGAAAGTTGATGTCACAGCATTAGGAACATATGATCTTATCATAGGTATGGATTGGCTAGAAGTTCACCAAGCTTGGGTAGACTGTTATGGAAAAAGGATTCTAGGCATAAATGATGAAGGAGAAGCAATCCAAATTCAGGGAATCAAGAGGGAAGTCTCTTTACGCTACATTTCAGCAATGCAGATGAAGCGTTGTTTAAGGAAAGGTTGCGAGGCTTATGTAATTCAAGAAGTAAGCCAAGAAAAGGGGCCATCCCTAGGACAATATCCGGTGTTAGCCAAATTTTCAGATGTATTTCCAAAAGAACTACCTGGATTACCCCCGGTAAGAGAATTGGATCTTACTATTGAATTAAAACCAGGTACCCAACCGATCTCTAAAGCACCTTATAGAATGACGGCTCCAGAACTTCAGGAACTGCAGATCCAATTGAAGGAACTACTGGATGTAGGGCATATTTGGTCCAGCACATCACCTTGGGGCGCTCCTGTAATTTTTGTGAAGAAGAAGGATGGATCTTTAAGATTATGCGTAGATTATCGAGACTTGAATCGAGCTACAGTAAAGAATCAATACCCTATGCCTTGAATCAACGATCTTTTCGATCAAATGAAAGGAGCTGCTGTCCTTTCAAAAATTGACCTTCGATCAGGCTATCATCAGTTAAGGATTTCTGAAAATGATATTTCCAAAACTGCATTCCGGACACATTTTGGACATTATGAATTCACCGTGGTACCATTTGGGTTAACCAATGCACCAGCAGTATTCATGAATCTTATGAATAGTGTTTTCGTAAATACCTAGATCAATTTTTGCAAGTCTTTTTAGATGATATACTCATCTATTCCAAGAATAGGAAAGAGCATGAAGATCATTTGCGGATAGTATTGTCCTGTCTTAGAGAATGCCATTTGTACGAAAAATTATCGAAGTGTTCATTCTTTCAGGAAAGGATTCATTATTTGGGGCACATCATTTCAGGTGAAGGGATTTCGGTAGATCCTGAGAAAGTAAAAGCGATCATGGATTGGCCAATATCGAAAAATGCTCATGAGATACGAAGCTTTATGGGTTTAGCCAGGTATTACCGAAGATTTGTAGAAGGGTTCTCCAAAATCGCAAAGCCAATTACAACTCTTCAGCGGAAAGGTGTTAAGTATGTGAACCGAGGAATGTAGCAAAAGCATTCTCCGACCAAAAGACTACTCACCAGTGCACCAATTCTAAGAGTCCCTGACATGGACAAGGATTTTACAGTATGTACTGATGCATCCAAGCAGGGACTGGGTGCAGTATTGATGCAGGATAGAGGAGTAATAGCATATGCTTCCAGGAAGTTAAAACCTCATGAAGAACTCTATGCTATGCACGACTTAGATTAGCTGTTGTAGTACTAGCCTTAAAGATTTGGAGACACTATCTAGTGGGATGAGGTTTTACACTTAAAAGCGACCATCGAAGTCTACAATATTTGTTCACCCAAAGAGACTTAAATGCAAGGCAACGTCGATGGAGTGAATTTCTAAGTGAATATGACTTTGGGATATCATACATTGAAGGAAAAGAAAATGTAGTGGCAGATGCTTTAAGCAGAAGACCTCAGATATTTTCTCTCATACCCATTAAAGTAGACTTAAGACAACGAGTACTGGATCATCTTATACAAGATAGCTGGTATTTAAAAGTGAGAGCAAGTCTAGAGGGAAAAGGGGCCAAAGAATCGAAGTTCGAGGGTTATGAACTAGAAAACGACGGAATCTTACAATTCCATGGAAGGATGTATATTCTTGATGATAAAGATCTTCGAGATACCATTCTTGGGGAAGCCCACAGAGCAGTATATTGTGCTCATCCTGGAGTAGGGAAAATGTATGCGGACACCAAGAAGCTCTTCTTTTGGTCAGGTATGAAGCGCGATATCACTCAATTTGTTGCAAAATGTCTGGAATGTCAGCAAGTAAAGGTCGATCATTGTCACCTAGCGGGCCTCTTACAACCCCACGACATTCCTATGTCTAAATGGGAGACCATTTCTATGGATTTTATCACTGGACTACCTCTTACTTCTCAAAGACACAATGCCATTTTGGTAGTGGTGGATAAATTAACAAAAAGCGCCCATTTCATTCCCGTGAGAGACACTTACGATGTTGCTGACATAGCTCGAGTATTCATAAATGAAACTATCAGATTTCATGGAGTACGTAAAAAGATTATATCCGATAGAGATTCACGATTCACTTCTAGATTCTAGACTTGCATGCAAACAGCCTTAGGTACTCAGCTAAATTTAAGCACTGCTTACCATCCTGAGACTGACGGGCAAACTGAAAGAGTAAATCAAGTACTTGAAGACATGTTGCGAATGTATGTAATGGATCAGCAATCACACTGGGAAAAGTATTTACCCTTAGTCGAATTCGCATACAACAACAGTTACCACAGCTCGATTGGGATACCTCCATTTGAAGCTTTATATGGCCGACCTTGCAGAACACCGTTAAGTTGGGACAGGTTAGAGGATCGAGTGATAATAGGACTTGAATTAATCCATGAAATGGAAGCGCAGGTAAGGCAAATTAGGCAACGATTAAAGGAAGCTCAGGATAGACAGAAGAGTTATACTGATGCTCACAAAACTGATAGGAGGTATGAAGTAGGGGATCAGGTTTTCATCCGCATCAAGCCAAATAAAAGTACTATTCGATTCGGGAAAGGGACAAAGCTATCACCCCGATTTATTGGGCCATTTAAAGTCGTGGAAAGAGTGGGACCTGTTGCCTATCGTCTTGCCCTGCCACCTCACTTGCATAAAATTCATAATGTATTTCATGTTTCTGTATTAAGACGTTATATAGCTGATCTATCTCATAACCTTCAATGGAAGGAATTGCAGGTATCGGACGAGGGAGTCATATCGGTTGAACCTTTACGTATTCTGGAACGTAGGGTTCGACAGCTCAAGAACCGCCTGGTGGACCAAGTTAAGGTCCAATGGGACAAGTAAAGTCCTGGATCCGCAACTTGGGAAAATACAGAGGACATATGTCAAAGATACCCTAGACTATGTCAATTTTGAAGGACTTTAAACTATGTTTTGTATATATTTTACTTCACTGCAATCAGAGACCCATGACTATTTTTGAATGATTATAAATAAACGTGGAATTTTGTGACATAATATATGTTTAACTTCTGCTGGTACATGGATACCAAAACGATATATGTGGTTCATTTTATTAATTATAGTTGTCAAAGGAAAGTTAAGCCAGTTAAAGGGTTTTACTTCTAATAGAAATTAAGATATTGTAAATTTGTTTTATTTTTACATGTCAACATGATCAATAGAACTCAGGAAATGACTACATTTTAGATGGAATTCAAAAGACATGCATAGAAAATGATAAAAATATGTTATACTGAATAATACATGAGTTATTTTGAATATGCTGATGCACATTTTCCGAATGCATGAGTGAGTGTATAATCGCAGATGAAAGTATATGATTCGATTACCGGGATGACCACGTGATGGTAGAACCTTAGAACAATTAAAGCTCCAAGTGATTCTATGATAGGGTGTTAACCCTAAGTTCTACTAGGAGGGGTGGAGGTGTTGCCCACCATCTATCCTTCGAACCCTGGAGTCATGGGAGGACTATGCGAGTCACGCTCCCCTAGACGTGTGATGATGACTGCCAGATGCCTACTGGGAATTAGGTCGGTATAACCAACGCTGTCATCTTAGAGTTTATGAATGGTTAGGTCAGTAAAACTGACGCCATGGCATACTCCAGTAGAGGATGGATAGGAGGGGAGCAGAAGAGATTGGGAAGGATAGGATGATTTTAGAATAGCTCGGAAACCTGGATAAGGAAAGTCAGGCCCATTAAAACCTTAAACCTAAACTCTAACTTCGGGACGAAGTTTTCTGAAGGGGGAGTGTATGTAATGACCCATTTAAAATAATTAACTAATATAAATTTTAGACTTTATATCAAAATTGATATGATAAACTTAATAAAAATTAATGAAAAGTAAATATGAGTAAACTTTAAAAATAATTATGAAATAAACTTTATAATAAATATAAATTTAAAACTTTATAAATATATAGAATTTAAATTCATAAAATTAAAGTTTATAATAAAGAAAAAAAAATATAAAAGTTAAAGCCTTATATAAGCGGTAACGCCTCAACCAAACTGGGGATATAAACAGAGTACATAGGTCAGTTGGACAGAGATCTGAGGTGAAATGCATGCGGAGGCGTGTCAGGAGGAGAAAGAGCGGTGGCCGTAGGTAGGAGGGTGGCCACCGCCAAGCCTGCTATTATAAAGCCGCTGGACTGAGCCGATCAGGGGGGAAAAACGGAGGAGAGCAGGAGGACAGAGGGCAGAGAGAACCAAGGAATCAAGAGCTTGCATTGATCTGAGGTTCTGGGCACGGGGGCAATGAGCTTCGGTGAGAAGCTTGCTGGATTGGCTGGGAGGAATTGGTTTCCCGGTAATCGAATCAGCTTCAACAGGAGATGACAGCAGGAGAACAGGAGCAGACAGCAGATTAGCGCACAACAGTTCAGGCAAGCCTTGAAATCCCTTACAACTCTGCATATTGTTTGCTTACATAAGTTATAGGTTCACTACAGTGCCACTCCTAAATCTAATAGCTCATAGAGAAGATCCCACGGGACTAGGATGCAAGATTGATCCCCAGGATGAGGTAAGGGAGCAAAAGTACAAGTCAAAGCCCGTTATTTCTGCTGAATCCCCCACTAATGCATTCCCAAATGCGCCCAAGAAAAGCATGCATAAACATCCAATTACATAATGAAAAATCATACCTTCGAGGTTGGATGGCCCACCTTCAAACATGCGATCATAAAAGATGAGCGAGGGCACACAATGGCTGGCTCAGGTGGCGGAGAATAGTAGAACATCGAGCTATCAGGTGGCTGCAAGGGGCTGTTGGCTGCTGGATGAAGACAAATCTAGGAGAAAATTTCTCCTATAGGGGTCACCCACTAGTGGTGGGTAACAAGCTCTTCCAAGAATCATCCAATAGGGCTATCTTAACATCCAACTATTAATTGTCTACTCTTTTTGTGCACATGAGACCTCCAAGTGTCCACCAATGTGGACAAAAGCTCATAGGGTGAATGCTTAGCATCCAAAGAAGTGTTGGCTTAAATACCCAACCTTTAATGAGCACTGAACAGTTGACACCAATCCCATAGGTTGGCCCTAAAAGTTACACTCCTACGCGCGCGCACACACACACACACACACATATCTATATATCTATATATATATATATATATGCTTCCTTGCTCTGTAATCATAAACAGATCCAAAAATATGTGGGCCATTTTATTCATTGATTCAGGCCTGGTAAGGCTCGCTTTCCCTTTTGGCCATTTCCTTGACACAATGCACCATAACCTGAGCTTTATGTTCATAATCAGAGTCGGAGTCTTTGTCCATGTATCCTTTACAACTGTGGTATGATCAACGAAGAACAAACTTTCTGTTGTGCTACAGCGTGAGACCTGAATGGCGTAGAACGCATGACATCTAATGATGCCTGGTCGCATTTCCCATTGGTAAGTGAAGCAAGCACAATTTTTCTTTTTAATCAGCATGAAGATTTGTGAAGGATTCTTTAATTGAGTTTTCTCTAATCTGCACTGCAATTTAGGGTAAACTTGCAGCCTTACAAATAGCGAAGAGCTTCTAAATAATGCATTCTGTAGCAGACCGTGACTGTATCACCCAGACACATCCTCTTTTCAGTCTCTTTCTGATGTGGGAAACTTTCTCGCAACTCTGGTATAAGGCTAACTGACCGCACTTCAGTGCATAATCATACAAATCAACCCAGCCCAAATTCTGTCCTGATGGACAATGATACCTGGTTCATTATGCAGATATGTCATTCCTCTTTCTATCTCCAGAGCATAACTATCAGCAGTCAATGTATTCAAGGCATGTTTTCTTCAAGAAGAACAGGGTAAATCATCAGTCCACTCATGTACTCAGCCATTAATTTCAAACTGTATTATTATCCACAGGAATCCACCATCTCTCAGCATTCGATATTACCCAACAAAAGGGTGGCTAACAGGGACTTTTACAACTTGGGTGAGAGTTTGATGGTAACATAGACCACATTATAAATATTATTCATTAAAGCCTCTAAGGTCATGATAAATCTCTTCAACACTATATAAAGGCATCATATTATTCAATTGTATCATAACTTTCATATCTATCATTTTTTATTTATTTGTCGTTGGACATTATATATATGGGTCTTCATATTCTTTTTCAGTGTGTGAGTGCGTGGTTTATAAGTCACTTGGTTCATAAGAAAGTTATGTTGTCTAACATGAAGCCTATGGAACGAGGCTCACTACATTTATGTTTTAAATATGTGAAAAGCTAGGCACATTTATTAGAAAGTGATGCCATCAATGGGAGAACATCTATCATCAGAGTGAACTGTAAGGGATAAAATGATGAGAATGAGTGGTATACTTCATTTATTTTTTCGTGAAGGATTGAGGAAGAATGAGGTTGTCAGGTGTCTTTGTATAAAGATGGTGTTCAGTGTTCAATGGCTATGAATGCTACATAGCAAGAACTGAATCTTACCTTCAATATTATTAGAGGAACAACTGATGCCATGAATGGAGAGGTGACACCTGATCAATTTGTGACAGAAAATATGGAAAAAAATGATTACATAATGTGCTTCAGAGTGAGTGAGGCTAGCTGAGATTAGGAAAAAATATTTCATATATATATATATATTCTTTTGTTTTGTATTGTTTCCTATTTATCTTTATATGGTGTTTGTGTTCTTGTTTGAGCTAATAGAGTTTCCTTCAATGTCAACATTTGTTATGAACCGAAATATCAAATAATATAAATAAATAATTCATAAATAATCAATAATAATTAGAATAATAGTACATGTCCTAAGGAACATGACTATTCATGAAAAGGCATCAGACTGAGGGGTATCCTTTCCATCATATAATTTTTATTGGCATATCCCTTTAATACTATGTCAACTTTACAAAAAATATTTTCTTGTATAATTAATATGGATTTGAATTTGGAGTTTAGCTTTTAATTAAACTGGGTTTGCAAAAGGTTCAACTGTCAACTCTTGTGGATGGTGACGGCACTGTTTTCAGGGGTGATTGGAATTGCCTAAACTTGTTTCTAATTGTCCGTTCCCACAACTACATTCGTCACCTGAAGGTGCTACCTAGTGATTCACTGCAAAATAAAACTACAATGTTTCAATTGTCAAACAGTGGCCAAGTGACTATTGGAATGGTGGCGGTGGATGGTACAATGACTGTGATGGATGCTACGGTGGCACTATTGCAAAACAGCAATATACGGGGCTGTAATTTTGGTACTGTATGGATGATATCTATACGATTTGCAATAAAATATCAGCGGCTGGTATGGTAGTAGACAAAAATCATACGCCCACAGAATCATATAATGGATGTTGTACAATCAGTGGTCGAATTGCTAGTTGGCAGGATTACATACTGTATGATAGTTAATTAGTATGGCAAAGGATGGTACAGCACTACAGTGGACAGTATATGGACACAACAATTTGAAACAACCGATACTTGGCAGCTTTCTTAAATTTACAATTCGTTACTTGTATGGATGTATGAACACAAATCCTCTGACTTCATTATTTTTCTGATTGCCTGTGGCTTTTTCAGCAGCGGAATACTTTCTTCACTGAATTTCTGTGCTTAAATGGTCAAAGGCTAATATTTGGTCAAAGACATGAAGAAATCAAAGACTGAAAAATGGGGGGTTTGGCCAAAGGGAAGATTAAAAAGCTCCAATAAGAGCGTGGTCAAAGTCTGGATTAGAAATGAAGCTCTCATATCAAATGAAACTAGCAAAGTTTGCTCACACTAAATATTCGGAATATCTAAAATATGAAATCATCCAATATATATAAAAATGTATGAGTATAAATGATATGATGTACATCAACTGTATTCCCATTGAATAATTTCTTACTTTTTATTGTTTTTTCTTCAATTTAATGTGGAATTATTTCAGTGAAATTTCTGGTCTTGGATTGGCCAAATGCCTTATTATGGTCAATGATGGGATTTAGAGGAACTATGAAAACTATGGTTGTGGCCAAAAGCCAATTCAGACAAACTTTGATACCAAATGTGACAAGAAGACTTAGCTCACAAATTAGATATCCAAAATATTTGGAAAATAAATATATCCATTTAGGATTATATATATATATATATATATATATATATCTATATATGAGAAAAATGATATGATGAAATGCAATGAGGGTACCCCTGGTATATAAATCTAGGCGGGATGCCCTTTCATGAATAGTCATGTCCTTTCATTATACTATTATTAACTATTTGATTGTATTATTTTATATAGTTATGTTAATAAGAGCATTGTTATAATATGCTCCTTTTGTCAAGAGTGGAAAATATTACCATCTTTGTGTTTTATATCAATGTAACACTAAATCATGATCTGATTACAGTTTTATAACATTAACCAAGGTTACATTCTGGCAATAAAAGAGAATCACATGTGGCTGTGACATCCTTTTGCATTTTCCATTATGCCATATTTATTTAATATTGCCTCTATGAACTCTGGAGTTGCACTTAAGTGTACTTTTCCACCCATGAGACATCAACAGCAGACCTTTTTATTAGGATTCAATGTGGGTGAGATTTGTGTGCTGATCTGAATATTCAATTTTTCATGCACTTTTCTACAAGAAGGATAACCGATATTTTTCTTCTTGTTGACATGAAGTTTTAGCCTACAAATGATTGACAGTAGTAAGTAATTGTAAGTTTCAAATGGATTACAGGCCAGATGAAGAAATGGATATACATGCTGATCAACTTGAGGAATCGTTAATAGCTTCACTGCCAAGGAATATTTTATGTAAATTTCCTTGTGTAGGGACTGTTCTCAGGGTATCCACAGAGATGCAGATTGATGAAATCCTACGGCAGTTACCTGGAATTGAACATTGGGTGAAACTCCGTAACATGACTTGTCGCACTCAATCAGGAATCTGGGAAGGAGTTATGACTCATACAAGTAAAGTTTCTATTCTTTCCTGTCAGACAGAAGAAAGGTATGAAAGGTATGTTTCTTTCTTTCCCTTAGAATACTGTAGTTTACGTTCAATTTGGATTTTTTTTAGTTGAAAACATTGATACGTTTTGAGACAATTATGTATCTCAGGGAGTCTACAGAACGCCTTGAATCAGAATCAACACGTTTGCCTCAGTGGTGTCCTAAACTTCGAGAATGTATAACAGGTGTTTTGGCACTACCTTGTGTTTATATTGATCTTGAAATGACCATATATACTAAATAGTAAGGCCAATGCATCTCTAGTGTTAAAAGTAGATGGAGAGTGAACTTGAAACACACAATGCTGGCCATTGCCATGGATTATTTATATCTATTGGTTGGTTAACCTTCAAAATTGAATTGGAGAACGATTTGAGTAATCTATTTAGCACCTATATTCCATCTGAATTGTTAATGTAAGCAATCAATACATTTCACTGTAGAGGAGAGAATACTACTGTCATGCAGTTTGTGTGGAAAATATCTGAAGATTATGGTAATTCCCCACTAAGTAGAGTCAATGGCCTTCACTAAGATGAAATATCTCAACATTTATCCATTATTTGGAAGGATTGTTAATATTCTTTAAACACTGTTACTCTTCATTTTTGAAATGCATTCATCTTGTATTACACGAGTGTACAATCAATATTGTCACACCAGGAATGTGTGAAAATTTCTAAACCGAAATTCTACTGCAACAACTGATTTATTTTACCTACTTATTATTCACAATAAGTTATTTATGAAATCCCTTCAGCAAATATTAAAATAAATTCTATTGCAGTTTTCACACAATTACCCAAAGAAAAATACATGCACAAGAACCAATCACATCAACACAGTTGTTTTTGGACAATTGTCCCCAGAAAAACCCAATGCGGGAGAACCGGTGCAGCAGATGAGGGCTTTATTAATCTTCAGCAGCAATTGCTTTTACAAGGAATGATTTTACATAGAAACTGAAAGAAAACACCTGAGACTTTCCCCTTGAGACTTTCTGACACTTTGGAGAGCTTGTTCCCAGTCCTGTGTCACCTTTGCGTCACTCTGCTTGGCTCAGCGTGGCTCTGAGCAGCTCTACGTCCCTTTGTGTCAGCCTGCGTGAGGGCCACATCTCTCCTCTGGACTGCGTCTCTCTTTGCGCTGCCTCCCACTGTCCATGCATCATCTCCGCCTCAGTCACTGCCTGCTGCTGATGCCCTCCTCTTCCTCCACCCTGCAACTCTCCCTCTGAAATCGATCTCCTTTACTTGAGAATTGATTTTCCTAGAGATACTGGGTATCTGCTGGTGTGTTTATGTTAATTTTAGGTATGTTCTATGCTTAGAGCATTTTATTTCAATTTTCACAGTTAGCTCAATATCTTTTCCAGATTAGCAATCACGTCAGCATTAAAGTAAACTGCAGATAGAACATAAACATAAATCGCAGAAGACAAGCCAAGACAAGAGGACACAAGATGTGGCGCTAGCCAAGGACAAACCCCAATGTGGGGAAACCCTTGATCAATTCTTCTTCTATGTTCTTCAATAGTTCAACAGAGAGAGAGAGGCTCCTTTGATGCGTAGGAGAGAGAGAAGATGAGTGATTGGATGATTTGCAAATGACTCAACCTCTCTTTTATTTATATGAAACATTGGGCATGTGTGCCATACACTTAGCTGCTGGTTGACCTTGACAATTTGTCAAGTAATTAGAAATAAATTCATATCTCCATAAATACTTGTTGGAATCGAATGATCTTTAGATCAATCCTACACCTCTCGATGAGAGGAATCTAGGAAAAATATCAACAGCCATAAATAAGGTGACCCACATGGAGTTTGGCCCTATTTGCCAATTTTAACACTCCCTCTCAACTAGGGAGAACTCCATCTGCAATCTGTCTGACCATTGCTACTATTTATCCATCAAATGCACTGCCCTGCACAGCTTGACCCTTGTTCTGCTCTGCTTTGCTCAAACTATGAAGAAGAAGAAATGATCGAGGATGTATCATACCATCCTCCATTGACCCGAAGTCAGTGTCAGAGTGTGTACCACTCTCATTGATCCCAGATAAGTATCATTGATCCCAAATCAATGGAGGTCATCCTAGCATAAGGAGTATGGTAGATACAACGATGCATCCATCGATAGTACTACTGTGGTCCCTAACCTCATTTCCCTGCTCATTGATCAGATGAGAGGTACTTCCCATGAGACCCAGACTGCATGGGTAGGATGCCTCGACAAGAGAACTAATCATCCTGTCCACAGGAGAACGAATCATCCTGTCCAATAGATGCCACGAAGAACTAATCATCTTGGCCCAGAGGAGAACTAATCATCCTGTTCCGCAGTCGCCACGAAGAACGAATCATCCTGGCCCACATGAGAACTAATCATGCTGTTCCACAGTCACCACAGAGAATTAATCATCTTGGCCCACAAGAGAACTAATCATCCTGTTCCACAATTGCCACAGAGAACTAATCACCCTGGCCCACAGGAGAACTAATAATTCTGTTCCACAGTCGCCATAGGGTGTCATAGAGGAAGGTTGAACCTTTCCCTTATACATACTGCACCACTAGGGGATGGTGAATTGCGCTGTGGTCGTATGTCGCTCCAAGAAGTACCCTGCGCCCCCCTGGAGCTCCCAGAGCTCAATACATCATACTTGACCCTCATAAGAGGGTCTCTGAACGACACCTAGTCGTTTTCAGAAAGTCAAAAATTTGACCTTTCCTAGGGGCTTTGTCAAAATGTTGGCGACCTGTTCATTTGTACCGATATGTTGGAGCCTTATTGCTCCCTGCTGCACCCTATCTCGAATATAGTGGTACCTGATATCGATATGCTTGGAGCGATCATGGAATATGGGATTCTCTGATAAATGAATCCCGCTCTGGTTGTCACACAGGATCACAGTGGTATCCAATGTAAATCCAAACAACTCACTGAAGAGCTTTCACAACCAGACTGCCTCACAGGAGGCCATACTAGCAGCAATGTACTTTGCCTCGGCAGTGCTCAAAGCCACCGACTTCTGCTTCCTGCTCATCAAGGATATCGAGGCAGATCCCAAAGAGAAACAACACCCTGAAGTGTTCTTTCGGTCCACCACACTGCCTGCCTAGTCAGCATTGGTATATCTTAGTAGTCTCACATCTTCGGCAATGTATCTCAACCCATGAGTGATCATGCCACAAAGATATCTCAATAGATGCTTGGCATCAATCCAATGTGAGTGGTGGGGCTCAACCATATGTTGACTCATTGTGTTGATTGCGAAGCATATATCCGGATGGGAGTTCACCAAGAACATCAGTGCTCCGACGAGCTGACGATACTCAATAGCATTTCGTAAAACAGGTCCGAAAACACTACCACTTAACTTCTTGAAGTCAAGCTCCATCAAGGTAGTTATGGGCTTGCAGTCCACCATGCCGAATCTCTCCAATATTTTCACCACGTATTTTCCTTGAGATAGGAAAATCTCCCTTGGTTTCTGCTAGATTTCCAGTCCTAAGAAATAGTGCTTAAGTCCTAGGTCTTTCATCTCGAACTCAGAAGCCAACTCCCTCTTACATTTGTGAATGAGAGGGTCTGCACCTGTTAGAAAGAGGTCATCAACATATAGCACCAGTATGAGAGGCTTGTCACCTACAACCTTAAAGTAAAGGTTAGGGTCAGCTTCGCTCCTAGTGAATCCCAACTTCATCAAGTAGCTATCGATCCTCTCATACCACTCTCGGGGTGCTTGCTTTAGCCCATAGAGGGTCTTCCTCAACCTGCACACATGAGATTCTCAATCATAAATCTCAAATCCTTCGGGTTGCTCCACATAGACCTCTTCTTTGATCGAACCATGTAAGAACACAGTCTTGACATCCATCTGATGTAGGTTCCATCCTTGCGAAGCAGCAAGGGCTATGATCGAGTGGATGGTGGTATATCGGGCAACAGGTGCAAATATCTCGTCATAGTCTATACCTTCCTTTTGGGAGAAGCCACGAGCGACAAAATGAGCCTTATACTTTTCTGCACTTCCATCAACTGCATGCTTTATCTTGTAAATCCATTTTGAAGTGACAACTGCTTTGTCCTAGGGTCTGGGGACCACATCCCAAACATTGTTTTTCATGATGGACTCATATTCCTCAGTCAAAGCATCCTTCCATACTTGATGCTTGACAACATCTGTGAATGGCGAAGGCTCATTTTGGATGATTGTGCTCATGATGGTTAGGTATCCCTGATACCTGTTCAACTTCTTACTTTCACGGAAGGTTACTTTGGGTGCAATGTGTCCTTCAGCATCATCAAGTGCCCACCCTAAGCCATGAAGGCCTGTCTCTAGAAGAGGAAGGCTCCTGCGGAGGAGGATCAATAGGATCCATAGGTTCTTCCACATTGAGCATCGTCTCGTCTTCCTTTTCCTTTGGTTCCCTGACGTTAACTTCTTTAGATCTTCTTAGAGTAGGAAGATTGTCAACTTTGCTGAGAGCCATATCTTCGTCAAAGGTGACATCATGGCTAATTTCGACTTTCCTTTGACCAGCCACATAGATTCTATAGCCCTTAGTATTTTCGCTATAGCCCACGAAGATTCCTTTCTTTCCAGATGCACCAAGTTTATTCCTTTTCTCCTTCGGCACATGAAAATAAACAGGACTTCCTAAAATTCTAAAATGAGATACGTCAGGTTTCTTACTAGTGAACCTTTCTTCGGGAGTCTTGGAACCCAATGCTTGATGAGGGCATCAGTTTTGTACATAGACGACGATATTTGCAGCTTCAGCCCATAGAAACTTTAGAAGTCTTTAATCATGGAGCATAGCACAGACAAGTTCCACAATCGTATAGTTCTTCCTTTCCACCACACCATTCTGCTCAGGAGTATATGGTGTAGAAGTCTCCCTCTTAATGCCAGCCTCTTTACAAAAGTCATGAAACTCATTGGATTCATATTTAGTCCCATTATCAGTCCTTAAGATCTTGATCTTCTTTTCGGTCTGATTCTTGATCAAGGCTTTGAAGTGCCGAAACCAAGAGAACACTTCATCCTTCTTTTTCAAGAAGTATATCCAAGTCTTGCGAGAATATGTATGTGTAAAAGTGAGGTAATATAAATATCCTCCCAAGGAGTTCACAGGCATCATACCAGATATGTCTGAGTGAACCAACTGCAATATATCAGAGGTCTTTCTTTGGCTTGAGGGGAATGGTCCCCTTTTAAGCTTTCCTTCGGCACATCCTGGACATACATCTTCTTGCTCTAATTTGAACTGGGGCATCCCGGTTACCATCTTTCTCACATCGGGTAGAGCTTTATAATGAAGGTGAGAAAACCTCCGATGCCATAATTCAGACTGAAGAGATGTGTCACAAGACATGACACCCAGCGGACTTACTTCGACCTGATATAAAGAATCAACTCGAAACCCGAGAGTGAAAGCATCTTTAAAGTTCTTTTTCCATACACGTACCTTTCCATTGCTGAAGCCCACCTTGTAGCCTTTGTCTTCCATTCCCGAAATGGACACCAGGTTCTTTTTAAGATCAGGTACATATAATACATCTTGTAAATGAATTGTATTCCCCTGATTCAATTGAAGAGTGACATTCCCTACGCCTTTCACGGGATATTTTGAATTGTCCCCAAGAACAATTTCTAGGTTGGTCTCCTTCTCTACCAGATTAGAGAGAGATTCTTTGTAACCAGTGAAGTGCCTTGAAGCACCACTATTAATAAGCCAATTTCCCAGCGAGTCCAGGGGAGCAGTAGTAGAGAGAGCTACTGGTAGATAATATTCATCTTGCTTATTGTTAACAGTGTTAGATTCATACCTGGAGTTTCTTGCCTTCTTGAAGGGTTGTCCTCTTCCTTGATTTTCGGTATTTCTTTTATCTCTGCCATTTGACATGCCATTCCTTTGATTACCTTAAGAGTGATTTTGATCATCGTCTCGGTGTGAGTCCCTTTTATCAGGGCACTCCCTTGCATAGTGACCCGTTTTATTGCAATTGTAACATCATCCTTTTCTTCCACCCTTCGGTCCAACCTTTCCTTTGAATTTAGTCCCGGAATTGTTTCTTCTTTTAGCATGAGAAGAAAAGGCAGAGGGATGACCTTTAAGTACGGGCATTTCTTGCTCTTCCATCCTTGTTTTTTCTTGAATGCATCTGGCCATCAATTCCTCAAATCCAAGAATTACGTTATTGTTGAGAAGAGTAGTCCTGAATATATACCATTCAGGTGATCTGATAATCACCCTGTGGGTGACATCAATTAAAGATTTAACAAACAAAAGGTATTACAGACTCATGTGCTGGTGTGTGTTCTGTGTAATTGAAACAACGGATCGATCAGATTGCAAACACATAGACATTTTACTTGGAAAGACAACAGAGAAATGCAGTAAGCAACACAAAGACACAAACAAATTTTAATAAGGAGTTCACCCTATTCTCCAGGGCTACATCTCCAGTCCAGCTTCATGGTGGCCTTGTTTTATTGTGTCTTGCAACAATGAATTTACAATGCAGGGATTCAATATGAGTTCTCCTGACAACAGATTTTGCTTGGCAGGGTGGTTCTTGGATTCCCCAAGCCACTCAGAGTTCACAGACTCTTTTTTTTCCTACCAGCTCTGTGACTTTTGGTCTACAGTGGAAAGAGTCAACTGTGATGCTCAATCTAGACAGATTCCTCGATGGGAAGGCTAGATGCTTTAAGCTTTTTGGTGCTCGATGCTGCCTGTGGTCAGCTCGACCCTCTGTCTCCAGTGCTTGGCTTTACTGCTCTCTGTGCTCAGTCTTCCTCTCAGGGTTCACTGCTCACTGTCTTTCTCGGTTGCTTGGACTCTTCGATTTGAATCTCTCTTCTCCTCCCGTTCACTGTCTCTGCTCATGGCTTTAGCCACTCGACCTCCGTGTCTGTTCGTTTCCTCTCCTTCCTGCGTCGATTTGCCTGTCGCCTGTGTGCTTGGAATTCCCTGTTCGGCGTCAGCATAATGCTCAGGAAGTAGCCACGTGTCTTCATCGGAACTTCGCCAATCCGCTTGTCGATTCACTGCTTTCTCCGTCATGGCGGTCAACGGATTTCCAAATCCTCTTAATTCGCAGCTTAATCCCTTGTCAATTCTGCTCTGTCTATCGGGCGCAATCTCAACTGTTCGATCTGGGCTCCGCTAGATCCAACGTCATTCGCATGTCGAGCGCGGTCGACTTTCTCGATCGATAGCGCGCGATCGTGGCAGTTTTTCTCTCTCCTCCGTTGCCACGCGTCGATCGCTGATTGTGATCGTCTGCTTTCTCCAAAACCACTTACCGTTCAAGGGCGTCCCGGGGAAATTGCGGGTTTTTCGGTGTGGGTCCCGCCTTTTTCCTTTTTCCACCCGCGGTGCTTCGATTCCTCCATACGACCGAGTGTTGGAGGCTTTCCATTTCGGCCATTTTCGCCTAGCAATGCGCGTAAGCGCTAACGCGCATCGAAAACCAGCTCCTTTTCTCGATCCGGGGCTCCTAGGGGCTATTTTAGCCTCCTGTGCAGTCTCCATGGGCCTCAGTCAGCGCGCTTTGACTGAGGTCCTCGTCGTTCCATGCCGGCTGCCATGGCCATTGGTTCAGGTTGTTTTCGATTGCTGTTTTGGATTCTTCAAGGATTTGTTCGACCTGTTTTAGTCACGGTTATATGACAGTCGTTTATGGATCCGATTCGGATCACTGCCTCCCAACTGAAAAGCTTTTGGACCACCAAAAGTTGGTTTTCTTCAAGCATCGACTAAGTGAGGAAACTGCTGTCTCACTTGTCCAGTCTCAATCCACTTTGCACTGCTCAGCTTTGAACCTTTAAGCCCAATCCTGAGGTATTCCACCTGTCCACTACGCGTCGTCCTTACCTTCCTGTCCAGTACTGTGTCTTCCTGCAATTCATTAAGATATTCCAGTAGTAGGTCATCAATAGAAGGCAATTGACTCTGCTCTTCAGGGTCCTCAATCATTGAAGGTTCAAACAATCTCAAGCAATCCGCGTTCACAACTGAGTAGATGTGCATGTAAGCTGGCAGATCAAGGCGAAAAGCACTCTCACCAGTCCTCTCAAGTATCTTGAAGGGTCCATACCTGATAGGTTTTAACTTTTTCCCTTCACCTCGCATCCTGTCCTTGCTGATGTACAGCCAGACTTGGTCTCCAACTTGAAAACTATGCTCCATCCGATGCTTATCATGCCTAGCCGTGTATTTGGCCTGGCTCTTTTCCAGCTGTTCTTGTACTGCCTGATGGATCTCCTGGATCTGTTCAATGAACCTAGTTGCCTTGTCCACATCACTATGTCCATCAACCATGGTATCTTTACCAAAGACAAAATCCAAGGGAGACTTTGGTATGAAACCAAAACAGGTCTCAAAAGGAGATCTCTGTGTAGAAGAATGTTTGGCTCTATTGTAAGCATGTTGCACATAACACAAATGCTCATCCCAAAGCTTAGGATGTTTGCTGCAATATCCTCTCAGTAACTGAATCACTGTCCGGTTAACTACTTCTGTCTGGCCATCTGTTTGTGGATGAAAAGCTGTGCTTTTCTTTAATTTGGTATCCATTAGTTCCCACAGACTTGACGAAAACTTCCCCACAAATCGGGTGTCTCGATCAGATACAATAGAGGTGGGTAATCCAAAATGAACCCATACATGTTCAAAGAACAATTTTGTAGTTTGTTCAGTTGTAATCTGTTTACTACAGGGTACTAAAATACACATTTTGCTGAACCTATCCACAACAACATATAGATAGTCATGACCTTTCCTAGATTTAGGCAGTCCTCCAACGAAATCCATGGAAATGCTTTCCCAAGGGTGAGAAGGAACTGGCAAGGGAGTGTACAAGCCTAGTTTCCTGTTGTTGGGCTTGCTTTTAGCACACATAGCACACCCCTTTACATATCTAGAAACTCTTTCACTCATTCTCGGCCAATAACAGAACCTTTGTAGCTGTGCAATTGTTTTACTTACTCCAAAGTGACCTGATATCAGAGAAGTGTCGGCTTCCCTAATTATCTTTACTCTTTCAGTTTGAGAATGTAGAGTTTCCCACAATGATATAAGAGTCGGTCCTTCACATGATAGTCCAATTCTTCTACTCTTTTGCCTTGACTCAAAGTTGCATACACATCTTTAAAGTCCATGTCTTGAGCATACTGTTCT
>APFE031688969.1:0-13865 GCA_000404065.3 Pinus taeda
ATTTTTTGATCTCAATAATGTGCAAAACACACAAAAGGTACGTATTGCAACTTTATATTTGGAACCAAATCAATTTGTATGGTATCAATGGCTTTGCTCTCGTAAACAAATTATTACTTGGGCAATTTTTACGGAAGAATTGACAGCACATTATGAGGATACAAAAAGCAACACTTTTTTTAACCAATTGATAAGTCTCAAACAAAAGGGTTCAATAATGGAGCACATTGAGGAGTTCCAAAAATTGAACATAAGGGTAAAAGATATTCTAGAGGAGCATAGGATTGATTTGTTCATAGGGTCTTTAAAGGATAATATCCAACATGATGTTCACCTTTGGGAACCTGATTCATTAGAGAAGGCATTCAGGTTAGCCAAAAAAATGGAAAGCAAAATTATGGCAACCAGGAAGCATACCACTCATGGCACGAGACCGCCCCACCTCAACTCGCCTTGTTTGCTAACATTGCCCAGTCGACCCGCGGTGAAAGTCTCCAACTTGCCTACATATAAGTAAGGCAACCAACTCATCAACATACGATGCCTCATCCTCGGTTGCCTTCTAACTCATGCATTCCACTACTTCGTTTAGCAGGTGGGCGAGCTCGAGCGACCTGCTAGCCGCAGGGCGTTACATGGCATTTCCTCCTGCTTGTTTCTCCCACTCCTCCATTCCCTCTCCTCATCTCTCCACATTCCTTATAACTCCCCTCCATCAATATTCAAGGGAACATTAAAGGGACTATTAAAGAACTCACAAAAAGGCAGTTGTTACTTTATTTTAATATCTTAATTAAAATTTGTTTTTAATAATTTTCTTAATTTATTTAATTTCATTAATAATTGTATTTTATTTTTGTATATATAATTATAATTTAAATTATTTTATTTAAAATATATATGATGTATATTATAAAAATATTTAGATTTTTATCTAAGTATGCATTTTTCAGCACACGCGCAGTTTTGACACTTAAATTTTGTAGAGTCATATGTTGAAATCTACTTAGCCAAATGACATTTGAAATTTAAATTTTGGAGAGCCATATTTTAAATTCGACTTGGAAAAATGATGTTTAAGATGGATTTTTGGAAAGTTAGAATTTAGGAGATCAAAATCATACTACTAACCTAATAAATTTTTGTACATTTAATATGTCTAAAAATTATCATAAGTTGAAGCTCCTAATTTGCACCCGAGAAACCAATTTCTAAATTTGTTTTTTGAGTTTTCATTGGCTGAAGCAATTGGATGTAGCAAATTCATTCGATTTTGTCCTATTGGGCTGAAAGAAATGTCAAAAAGATCATAGGGAGGCACAATTTTCATTTATTCTATTCATTTAATTGGAATTTAGTTGGAGATTTTATTTTCCCATTTTTGACACTTTGATTTCATTACGCAAAATTTATTCATTTTGTTTCAATTTTGATTGGTTTTTGGCAGGAGATATGTTGGAGAGATGAGGCAAAAAATATTTGGAAGAGATATATTGCACCAGGAAAGGATAATAAGAGGATTTGCAGCTCCAAAACAGAGGGATGTAAACAACTTCCAACAACTCTCCATTTTTGGATATTTTTGTAACATTACAAATATTGGTTTTGAATATGAGCAACGGGTTCCTCTTCTCTACAACTAGGTTGCTCTAAAGAACTTTTGTAAAGAGTTTATAGTTGTAGGAGAAAGGGGATACTCATAGCTGAGTAGTTTGGAGATTTTTCTCTCAGGATTCAAGTCTTGTTATAGAGCAGAGTTTGTACTATTGCAACTATATCCTTTGATTAGTAGAGTTGATGCTTTTGGGAGAACTGTTGGAGATCGAATTAGGAAAGAGAACAAAGAGAATAGATTTCATCAATTTGTATCTAAATACTATTATTTCTAATGAAAAAATCATCTTTTTGATAGGAGATTTGTGTAAATGTATTCATATAGTGCAGTATTGTTAATATGGATGAGTGTTTTTTGAATTAGCTATCTAATTCATTAGTGTCATGGAGATGTTATCAACTTTATTATTTTCTCAAGTGCTTAAATTAGATCTTTGAGTAACTATTTACTCATAAATACGCAATTTAAAAATGCTTTAATCACCATTAAGATTATCTGAACTATTTCCTAATGTTAATGGTTAATCAATCACTTGATTATAATCTCCAAAGAAAGTGTGTAGTGTGATTATTATATCAGTTGTTAAGAACCTTTTCTACAGTATGATATTCATCATAAAAAGAATGTGTTAAATCCTGACTCATTTAATAATCTTGCACTTGGTATTTGGAAATTGGTGAACTCAGAGATGTTATTATCCATTTATCATCTAACGGACGAGTTCACCAATGTATCAACATAGTGATTGTGGAAATTTCGGAAGCATATTGTTATAGCTCCAAATATCACTATTAAGGTTTCTGATGCTGCACTCATGGCCTAGGGCAACCCCTCCTTCCATACCTGGTCCCAAATTTGAAAAACAGTGTTTTATTCCCTGTACGCGACATTGCCCCGAGCTAAACGCGTGTATACACGGGTTCGCATATACCCAACCCGCGTATATGTATTCAAACACTTAAAAAAATATAAAACTCCTTATTTTCGGGTGGAGATCGTGGGTTTTACCTACTGATCACCTGTTAGTGCCCGTGGCCCAACTGTTCCCAACCAATTCCTAACTAAAAAACTACTTTGGGATTGGTATAAAAAGATATCAAAGGGAAGGCCTAAGGGAGGAGAGAAGAGAGAGAAAGGTTATTATACTTGAGATTTTCCCCCTGACCAGGTCTGAAGACCCTTGTGCCTTCTGCACTTCCCCCATTTGTACAGGAAACCCTTGTTTCCTTGTGATTTGATGTTCATCCACTAGTTAGGCATCATGGAGTGAGTGTTGGAAGGAGATATGCTAGAGGCTTGAGGCTGGATGGATCCGGAAGGAAGCTTTGCTTGGAGCCTGTGAAAGGTTACTCAGGTGATATTACTCCTTTTGTACATTCTATTTGTCTATAATAAAGAAACACGTCATGATTCCTGATATGCTTCTTTATGTTTATGATGTTCATGTTTGAATTTCATGTATGAATGGTTGTTTAAAGTTCATAACTAACTTCCTTCTTTTATAACATAAAGATGATTTTTATATAAGTCTTTGTCCATATACTGCTGCATTCTTTGGAATTGTTTGTTTTGCAGGACAAGGGAGCGAAAGGGACATGAAGAAAGGTTTGGAACCTTGAGGAACTTCTCGAACGTAGGACTTGAGGTACATCCTTCTTACTTTAGAATTTTCTTTTGATAGCATAATGGATGTGTAACTGCGTGCTTCTTTGTTTAGACAACTTTCAGTCTGCTAGGGTTTCCACCCAAAATCCCTAGGGGATCAAATCCCTAAGCAGAGACTAGTCAAGAAAGCTTCAAGGATACTTTGCCACATACTGGTAACACCTTTGGCTTCTGTATAGGGCAAGAACAATCAAATCTGAGTGGAGTCCGAGAGATACGTGAAGCACATGGTGACTCCATTAAATGGACATAACGAGAAATGGTTTTCACAAAACTATTATTTGGAAATTATTTTCTAGATACATAGTTGGGGTGATATCTTGCAAAATCATCCCTAGTTCCACTAGACACACAGTTAGATCTCCTTCCATGTCCAACTTGCAATAATGAACATTTTACAATTAGTAGTAGCATTAGTAGTACCAGTGTAGTTAGCAGTTCCTATACATATGGTATGTGGAATATGTACTTCGATAGATCCAAGACACAAGAAGGCTTTGGAGCTAGTTGTATTTTAATAGACCTACTCCAGAGAAAAAATTTGATCTCTAGCCACATATAATTTGGGTGCACAAGTAACATTGTAGAGTACGAAGCACTTGTCTTGGATTTATACAAGGTCATTGACCTCAACGTTGCCATTATAAAATGGTAGGTGACTCCGAAATCATGGTGTGTCAGGTACGTAACACTATACGTTGTGTGTCACCTCATCTTAAAAGTTATCAATAAATTGTATGGCAACTCATATCTCATTTCCAAGATTTAAATATTATTTCAATTCCAAGAATGTGTAATGCAACTACAGATGCCTTGGAAAAAAATGATGCTAAGATGTCACCTTTAAGGGACAATTTTTCGATTGAAATTTTATATAAACCCTCCATCCCAGATAATATCACTAACTTCCACATTTTTTATGATGATCAACAAATATTGTATTTGATGGAAAACTTTGATGTGTTCAAAGATGCAATGGTCAACGAGGATGAGCATGGAAAGGAACTATACACTACAACCAATGCAAGTAAATGGAACCTCATCCCCAAGGGTGTGGTATCATTAGCGAAGTTGTATGATCAACATAATCACTTATGGGGACCTGTTACTACCAAGACCCATAGTTCCACATTTTCCCATGAGAAAATCAACTTGGAGATTGAGAAAGATATGGAACATGTCAATATTGGTACTTGTTGTACACCACAAGAGTGTCAAGCCTTCATCTTCTTATTCAAGTAGTACTGTGATATATTCGTGTGGACATACGCTCAAGACGTATGACACGTGAATCATCCAGCACGTAATACCAATCAAAGAAGGGGCCATGCCATTTAAATAGAAGCTGAGGAAAGTTCATCCAACGCTTGAGCCCCCCATACAAAATGAGTTCAAAAAACTATTGGATGCTCAGATCATCTACAAGGTGTGACATTCAATGTGGGTATCAAACTTGGTTCCTATGATGAAGAAGTCTGAGGAGATCCACCTGTGTGCAGATTTCTGGAATCTCAACCATGCCTCAGACAACAATAAATACCTTCTGTCGTCCATGGTGAAAATACTACAAATAGTATCGGTAGATGAAATATTTTCTTTACTTGATGGATTCTTAGGATACAACAAGGTTTTGGTGGCAGATCCTGATAGATTAAAAACTAATTTCAGAATGAAGTGGGACACATTAACATTTCAATGAATGTCATTTAGGCTAGTTAATGTTGGTGCAACATTCCAACATGTGATTGACATATCCTTCTGCGGGCTTATTGAATAGAGCATAGTGGTCTATCTTGATGATGTGACAGTATTCTCCAAATAGAGGTCAGATCACCTACGCCATTTGAAGGAACATTTTGAGTGATGATGTAAATATAGGATATCCTTGAAACCCAAGTAGAGTATCTTTGTAGTGTCCAAACAAAACCTCTTGAGACACATCATTTCTAAAAGTGGGATCAAGGTAGACCTAGACAAGGTTAGGACCGTCACGTAGATTCCCACCCAGTGAACAAGAAATCCATGTAGTATCTCTTAAGGAAAATCAACTTCCTTTGTATGTTCATTTCCAACTATGCCTAGATTGTTAAACCAAGATAACAGATGATCAAGAAGGACACAGTTTATAAATGCGATAAGAGGGAAAAGGATGCATTTTCCTGTATCAAACAAGCTATAGCAGAAACACCTGCATTGTACAACCCAAAATTTGGTAAAGACTTTTTTCTCTACACTTTGTATTATGACACCTCTCTTGCTACTATGCTTACTTAGAAGGATGAGTTAAACAATGATCAACCTATCTCCTTCATAAACACAAGTCTGCAAGTACCAGAACTTAATTACCCCACCCTGGAAAAACATGCTTATGTAGTGTACAAGGTAGTAAAGCACTTCAAACCCTATCTATTACAGAACTGTTGTGCTATCTTTATTCCACACCCAACAATCAAATCACTGCTTGTTTAGCAAGAGCTGGGGGAAAGGAGGTTGAACTGGATGACCGAGTTACAAGAGTATGATCTAGACATCGATCTGATTCACATAATCAAGGGTCATGCTGTTTTCCAATTAGTAACAGATGCAATAAACGAAAAGAGGAAGAAGAAGAGATTGATGCATGGGAGCAAGAGATTGAAATGTACAACGTTGAGTGAGGCTCCCCCACTATGGACATAAATTCTTAGTACACGGATGTGTGCCAGTACCTCGAGCTTGGCATCATGCCCTCTCACTTCTCTAATCGCAAAAGAGGGAACTATGCCATAAAGAATTATCATATCAGTTGGTGCATGGGGTGTTGTTCAGGAAGCACCACAATGGAGTACTGCTCAAGTGTTTGGAGGCACATGATTCCGAAAAAGTATTACGTGATCTCCAAACAGACCACCCAACGGACACTTCACAGGAAACAATACAACACATAAAGTTGTGTGGGCTGGATTTTACTAGCCTACATTATTCAAAGATTCTCATGCCTATGCCTACATGTGTCTTGTCTGCCAAAGGCGTTCCAACAGAAATCGGAAGTCAACAACTCCACTCTAGCCTATTGCAGTGGAATAATATTTTCAACAATGTGTCTTGGATATCATTGGGGAAAGTTTCCCACACTCATCAAAGAAACACCATTGCTATAGACTATTTCATGCGGTGGAAAAAGGTAGTTCTGCTAAAATAGGTGAACAATCAGGAAATAATCAGCTTTCTATAGCAAAATATCATTTCTAGGTTCGATGTTCCTACTTTACTTTTTTTTACAATGCAACATATTTTTCATCGTTAAGACTTTATGATTTTTCATTGGAAAATGGTATTATATTGAAACACTCATCTAATTATTATCTGCAGGAGAATGGTCTTGCAAAATCCATGAACAAGAACCTCATCCACACAATCAAAAATACCATCTTCTCTAAACAATGAAACTGGCACTCTGCTTTGGTGAATTCCTTATGGGGTGACTGAGTCACACTTAAACCCTCTCTAAACACCTTCCCTTACTTCTTCGTGTACAAAAAAGAAGCCATTCTCTTGCTAAACATCTACTTTCTTGCTCTCCAGTTTTCCCAAGAGTCCCAAGGCAAGCCATGTATTTTAGTTTAGCGTAGGATGGACACTTTGTACAAACTACAGGAAGAAAGGTTAAAATAAAAATGTTTTTTTTTAAGTCACCAAAGCTGTGTCAAGATGGTTTGATAGAAAGTTTACAGGGATAAATAGCTTTAGTGTAGGTGACTCAGTATTATAGTGGGATAAAGCCCATGAGGACAAAGGAAAAAAAAACTAAGTTTCATTCCAGATGGATTGGTCCATACACAGTGAACGAGAAGCTTGGCCAACACACATATCATCTTCAATCACTTAAAGGGAAGATTGACTCTCTCCCTGTCAATGGCCATGACTTAAACCAATATTTTCAATGAAGATTTGGGGTTGCACCCCGCACTATGTACATAGTCTTTTGTTGTTTTTTGTTTGTTCTTTGCTTGAATTTTGTGTTGTTTTTTCATGTGAATAAGTGTTGTTCCTAACTTCGTTGTGGCCTCTAAGTGTGTGTGTGGCTGAACTCTAGCGAGTCTTGTGACACTGCAATATTTTGTTAGCCTTCTATCCATATTCCTTGTGTTGGTTACATCATTTGGCCGATGAAGTTCTAATGAAAAATATGATCCATCCGTTAGGATAATTTTGGTCCAAACATGATCCCATGTCTAGTCTGGGAACCTCATGCCTATACTTGATTTTTCTGCTAGTGTTATGAATCTTATCCAATTAGTAGAATAAGAGAAGGGGAAAAATCTAAACTAGAAAACCTAAATCAGAGGTCTTTATATGATTCTCTGAAGGAACAACGTCTTCTGCTCTCAATAAGTCATGATCCCTCTTTCGCCCCAAAAGAAATAACTGTTGATGCATAGTTCTCATTCAATAAATAAATAAAGGTGAAAGAATAGAAAGGCTTCCTATGGAGATTGGTGAAGAAAGAAACTTTGCTAGATATTGTCCAGGCTCGCTGGTAGCACAACAACGTTTGTGTTCCTGCATGAGTTCGACAAGGTACTTTTCAGGCTTGCTCACAGTGGAGAGACAACAAAAATGAAATGATATACTCTGAAAATCCTAATCTCACAAGCCAAAAAGTGTTTTAGTTTCAGAAAAACCCTCCAAAATTTGCGCTTGCACTCAAATTTTAGAGCCTTCCTTGGTCTTTTCCTTAATTGTTGCAAACACTCATGCTCATTCCCTGAGCTCTCTTGAAGTTCTTCGACCCATTTTTCTTGTTGGATTAAATTCCATATTTTGGCATGTTTTACTATTATATAATATTTGTGAGCCTTTTCTAGTGGTTTCAAAGGTCGGTCTTTATGTCCCATACACAAAACCTTGAGTGTTGTCGCACAAGTGTCATCACGGTCATCCCAAAGTCTATCTTAAGTGTTGCACTTGTTGCATCTTATCATGAGGTAGACACATAGAGGGGAATGCTTTTTTCATTTTTTTTGATGATCTATGTTGTCCTATAATCAAATTATGCTATGTGAGTGATCACAGCTCAAGTTCATTCCAAGTCCATCTCCCTTCCCGCACTTAGCCATTTCCAGAAAATCTTCCTCACCAGGAAAAATAGCTTCCCCAACCCTAACTAAGTTGTGCAATGTGGAGTATTATCTATCATTGATGTGAACTTGTTGCTTGGAACTACAGAGTGCACAGTCACTGTCCTCTAGAGTTGTTGTTCTGTGCAATTCCAGAGTCCAGCGGCCTCCCTTCACCTCTAGAATTACGTAGTTGTGCCTCCTAGACTCTCTTGAACTGTGCACTTCACACCTTCAACCCTCAAGATCTTCCCTTTCTTGTTTGGACTCCACAATGCATAGACGGACCAATGTCCCTTGGAAAATATGAAGATTTTCCCTTCAAGACTTTATGCTTCCCAGTCCCCCTTGCCTATTGAAACTATGCAATCTGTCCTTCTAGGGCCCCATCCCACAAAAACCGCTACCTAATTGAACTACATAATTATGACCCTTAGTGGGCATTGTGCAATTTTTCTCCTTAATGAGGACTGTGCAAAAAAGTTCCTCAGTGAAGCCTGAGTTTTGCTTTGCACAGTCTCAGTGATCAATCTATCTCCTTGTGATCTAGAACTTCATAATACATAGTCATTGACCCATTCCTCCTAGCTTGTGACTTGTCTCAGGCTTAGTTCATGGGTAATAATGCATCATCGAAGACTAGGGAGTTTTCAGATTGATGTTGTCCCATCATGAGTGAATTGCAGGAACATGTACACTATCAAGTCATGACGAGATGGTGAAGAAGGAGAAGAAGGAGGGAAGCATGCCTAAAGACTCACTCATAGCTATGCTTAAAAGAGCAAGAAAATTGACACAAGTTTGCAACCACCTTCCAAGACCGAGGATCGTTGAAGACCCCACATTACCAAGCTATGTAGAGGAGAAGAGAAAACATGTCCAAGACCACATTTGGCACTCAACATCAACAATGCCTTAACATTGCCACATCATCAAGCCAGTCCATGGCAGTAGTGCCATGTGAAGTCGTGTCATGAGTTATCATATGCCACATCACTACTGTGGACCATGTATATTGTAATAAAATATACTTTAAAGTGGAAGTCCAAAGGACACACATGAATAGTTGAAAAGTCATAGGAAGTTGAATAGGCATGACAGTAGTCAAAGAGTCACAAGGGGGAAGCATCACCCCTTTGGTTATATATACCCCCTCATTGTATGAGAAAATGACTTTTCACCTTGGCTCCTCCCGAGAGGCATTAGATAGACTTGCTAGTTCTTTCAGGAGAAAGGAATGGCTCCAATGTCTTGCTACTTGGGCTAGTGATTTACAATGTAAATATGTGTCTTTTAACTTTTTCTTAATAAAAGAAGCCTTTTAAGGGAAAAATGTTCTTCATGCATGGACTATGAATGTTTGTACGATTATTCCGTGCACATTTGTATTTCATCTTTTCTTTTACATGTACTAAGATATTTAAACTATTTCGGTTATTTTAGTGCTTATCTTGTTGATAATGTGTTGTAATGGTTTTTATCACTTCCCCATCTTTCTGGACTATTCTGCAGGATACTAGGCAAATATTTCCTTGTTTATTGGTTATAATGATTATCGCAACCACGGTGGACTATTCCACTGGATGTTAGATGTATCTATCCTTGTTTGTTCAGTGTAATGACTATCACATTCATTGTGCAATATTCTACTACATCCTTCTAGTTCATGTGTGTCTTCTCCTGGGTGGTACTATTACCTCTCACTTAGAGGTTCACTTTTGTCTCCTCCTTTGTAGTAGAAGAACCTCAACATAGTTGCACTGCACACTCACCAAACACACTCCCATTGTTGTTAAAATATACCATTGCATCACTCTTTGGTGTTGATAGCTAGAGTCAAGGAAAATCTTTAATGATTTGGTGCCCACACCTTTATACTGGATGAGACTCCTACACAAAACAATGTGAGGCCTGATTTAGACTTCATATAAGGGAGATCCCCTAAATGTTAGTGGGTCTAGCACTGTCAACTCCCTCCTTATAGCACCAACTATTGATAATGTTGGAAATCCATCCGCCAAGGGAGTTTTTCCAATGTGAAGTCCCAACTAGACCTCACAGCATTTGGAGTAGGAGCCCCATCCAAAGCATCAGCTTGACCACCATAGCTTTATCGTTTTGCTTAGCTACAATGAATAACATAAGAGATTATGAACAAATCCTTTGAAATCAACAAGAAAATTGACATTGTAAAACACCAATTGTAATGTGTAAATGAGGCTTTCACGAAAGGGAAGTAAGAGTGAGTTTCTAGAAACAAAGTAATGGTACTATCCTAAAAGAGGCACACAAGAGCAAGGAAAAAATCATTAGTTATCTAGTGAAATAGTTCACATATACACAACAAACATTAAAGCAAATAAAATATACATTCAAAAATATAAGTACCAAAGTCAACGAAGTAATTCAATTTCCTTGGTACATATGAACAAAACATATACTTCAAGCATCGAAAGAATAGTCTTACAATATTCACGATACATGCGCAAAAATGTGTTGGCTTAGTGATATTATGTTTATTAGGTGAAAGATATAAGTACATAGTTACAATGGCAAGCCACTAGCTCCAATTGTGAAACATTATTACACTTATTTCTTCTCTAAAGAATGATCTTCTCTCCTATGCTAAGCTAGAGAAGCCAAGGCTAGCTCTCTAAAGGCTAAGCCTCCAAAAACCTTTTGCTTGAGTTATGAGGTTTCCTTTATAACAAGAGGAATGGCCTTCCATATCTCGATGACTCTTGAGCTTCGCTCATGATTCTTAGACTTCTAATGTGACCTTTGGACTTCAATATGACTTTTGGACTTTTCCAAAGACTCTTTTGTCCATATATGATTATGTGACTTTGCATATTCCACATATGACTCTTGGACTAATACATATTACATTTTCTCCTTTCCTTTTGATAATTACATCATTATATCCACAAATGATGTGGCAAGACACGTGGACACACATGACATTGTGATGAAACTGATACAAGTCACAACTTGACAATGATGACATGGACTACATGATAAAGTGGCAATTCTAAGTCGTTCCTCCTGTTGTTTTGCCTTCAATCTTCATGAGAGGCCTAGTCAATACCTCATCTTCATGTAAGATCTTCTTAATTCTTTATCTTCGCCCTCAAAGGGGCTAAATGATATGGAGTCCACATGCGAATCTAATCTTTGATGTTCCATCATAAGCTGGTGTCCTTTCATCTTCTTGCTTGATGAATTATTTACGGTTCCAGCTTCATGGGTTCTTCTCGTATGATCTCCTAAGCATCTCCCTTCGGTATCATCCTACCATGTCAAGATATAATACCTGTAGATGAAATTCACTCATGATAAGATGAAATGAGTCTAGAAATCTCCTAGTCTAGCTTGCTTAATGAAAATGACTAGTTGAGCTAGAACTTTGTACTTGACAGGAACTCTTAGTGATTGCACAGTGCACACTTCTAGAGATTAGGACTAAGGTATTGATGCTTGTGACTATGCAATGTGTAGCACTAGAGGCCCAAGATACAATACTGCATAATTGAGGGTCACAGTAAGGCATGCTTGCCCACTATAACTGTGCAATGTGTAGTTTATCAGAGAAAGTGTTATAACCCTATTTGCCACTCCATTATAGTAACAAAGACCCAACGTCAATGTACCTGAGTTGTAAGAGAGACCGAACATCGAGTTACCTCAGTTGTTTGGATAAAATGCATCCCCTTTCAACTTTTCTTTTACTTACGTGAGATTTATCCGATGTTAAAAGGGTGACATTACATAACTGAGCAATTTCTCATAGTTATTTTGCTAAAATATTATAATTATGAGATAATTGAGAAAAAGACTTGTAATTGCGAAACAAAATCTAGGGTTTTCTACTCCCAGGGAGATCAACCTGACCCACTTGTGTATGAGTTGGCTATAGGTGCATTATTATAGAAGTTCCCTAACTTCTCAAGCCCCTAGGTCTCTAGATACATTCTCCCAAAGAATTGAATGAGCTTATATAATCTCACAAAGAGAAAAAGGGGTCAAATCAAGTATTTACACTATAGCACGAGAACTTTGTTGTATTGGTAGAGGAGATCCTTTCCTTAATCTTGTATTATGGTCTTCACCATGAAACCAATCTGATCTCATGGTCATCCAATAAACAATCCATTGCTTCAATATCTTCTACATAAGCAAAGTATGTAGTTTCCACTTCAGCAGCTTCTCAAGCAGCATGACTGAGAAGACTATTGAATGAGCTTTCAAATGTTCAGAATGAGCCAACTCCTACTCATAGTGATAATGGTTTTGCAATTTGTTTGTAAAAAATCACGTCTTTCACAAAATGAGGAAGCCCATTGACACACATCCATCAGCTTATTAATGATGGAGATATCCCACTTGCTTTTTGTGGTTCAAAAGATCAACTTGCAGATATTTTCAAAAAACCATTGGGAAAAAATGTGTTTGAATTTCAAAGAGAGGAATTGGGCACTCGAAGTCCCAATACTTGTAACAATTGAGATTAGGAGGGGTTGTTGAGTTATTTAATCTCACTGTCTGCTAGGTGTCATGATATTTAATCCCACTGTCTCCTAGGTGTCATAGTCAGGTTTGTTCAAGTTGAGTTTAGTTGAGTTGAGTTGGAACTTTCTCCAGTCACTTACTCTTGTTTGTTTCTTTGTCTCCTATCTAGTTTATTTAACTAATATTGAATGCAGAGAAGAGTTGTTCACTCCATTCCAATTTTGATTTCTTTCTCTGTGTATTTCCGTCTTTGCATTCTTCGTTATGTTTTACCCATAATTTTACATAACTAAACAAATTAACGAATATTCAAATTGTTTTTACCAATGTGGTTCAATTTGGTAGCTATCTTTTGAATCACTCATAATCACAAGTTTATAAAAAGGAAACAACATTTGTATGGAAGAGTTATGGATTATAAATTTGGAAATATTAAAAAAATAAAAATAAAAAAAGAAATGCATTAAAATAATTATATTTAATTGTAAATTTTGAAATATATTTTACAACTCAATATCAGATTTGTAAAATATATTTCAAAATTTACAGCTAGATATAGTTATGTGGTCCAAGGTTAGGTGGGGAGATTTGGTCCCCACAGGTTTCATTGTCCAATCATGGGCAAGACTATGTATGCCTACGGTAGTTTGGTTCCCACAAGTTTCATTGTCCAATCCTAGAGAAGACCATGTATCCCTGAGGTTTGGTCAGGTAGGGAGGTTTGGTCCCCACGGGTTTCATTGTCCAAGTATGAGCAAGACTATGTATTTCTAATTTGGTCCCACACGCTTCATAGTCAAATTTATTAAAACGTTACGTTGGGAAAGCAAAATGAATAGCAACAACTAACAATTGACCCATTCCTTGCATGGGTGGAACACAAATAATTAAAAAACGCTGAAGTCAGGTGGACATGCCGTACAGAAATGGCCAAAAACCCCAACGTCACGCAATCCGGACCATCTCTTCCGGTCAAT
>APFE031688974.1:0-12087 GCA_000404065.3 Pinus taeda
GAGGAGGAGGTGTAGGTGCAGGAGGAGGAGGAGGTGGAGGTGGTGGTAGTGGAGTCAGCAATGTTAAGGTGGAGGTGGAGGTGCAGGTAGAGGAGGTGGTGGTTGAGGTGAGGATGTGGAGGAGGTTGAGGATGAGGTGGAGGTGGTGGTGATAGAGTCTGTAGTGTGAAGGTGGAGGTGGTGGTGGAGGTAAAGGAGGTGGTGGAGGTGGTGGAGGTAGAGGATGAGGAGTAGGTAGAGGTGTTGGTGGTGTAGTCTGTATTGTGAAGGTGGAGGTCAAGGTGGTGGTATAGGAGGTGGTGGAGGTGGAGGAAGTGGTGATTGAGGTGGAGGTGGAGGAGGCAGAGGCGGAGGAGGAGGTTGTCGTGGAGGAGGAGGCAGATGGAGAAGAGCAAGTGGAGGTGGTGGAGAAGGTTGAGGTGTTTGTGGAGGAAAAGGATTTGGAGGAGGTGGAGGGGGGGGAAGAGGAGGTAGTGGAGAAGGAGGTGGAGGTGGAGGAGGAGAAAGAGGATTTGATTGAGGAGGTGGAGGAGGAGGAAGTGGAGGTGGTGGAGGTGGAAGTGGTGTTGGAGGATGTGGTGGGGGATGTGTATGTTGTGGAGGAGGAGGTGGTGGTGGAGAAGGTTGAGGTGGTGGTGCAGGATTTGGTGCGGGATGTGTAGGTGGTTGTGATGGAGGAGGTTGATGTGGTGGTGGAGGATTTGGTGGGGGATGTGTAGGTGGTGGAGGAGGTGAAGGAGGAGAAGGTGGTGGTAATGGAGGTGGTGGAGGAGGAGAATGTGGTGGAGATGGAGGTGGTTGATGAGGTTGAGGTAAAGGAGAGGAGGAGGTGGATTAGGATGAGCAGGAGGAGGAGGAGGTGGATATGCAGGCTGATGAGGAGGAGGTGGAGGTATGAAAGTTAATTTAAAATTCATTTCTTAATTTCAAATATTAAATTGTCATTCTCTTCTCCATTGTTGGAAATGAAAGCTACGATCTCATGAATCCAAAACATATCTCTTTACATACATAATATCATACCATTAAATGATAATTAATACATTTAGGAATATTTCCTCTATGCAAAAATATAGTCATTCAAGTACATGAAATTTCTTTAATGTTTAGATCTGGTATCTTGGCCAAGAATTTGAAGCATTTTTCAAGATTAAAATTTTGTGTTTATTTTTTTTTAACTTTTATTAGTCCTATAAAAAATTATAGTTCTCATTCTATTTTTCAATGAACCAATTGTTTGGGAATGCCTGGATTCATCTAATTATCATTTATTTAAAAAGTGTTTGGTTAAAGTTAATGTTGTTTCTTGAATAAGAAGTCTTACGTTCTCTTTTATGTTTACTTGAGAAACGTAGGATATTATGAACCATATATGGCTTTGTTTATTATTCGAGTATTCCACATATTTTGTGTACTTTTTATTAATTTTTTTATGTATCTAATGGTTTAAGGAAAAAAGTTAATTTGCAGTTCACTTTCTCGCATGACCTAAGATTCTTCACTTTTTAGAGAATCCATTGTTTATCTTGTATTTTGTTTCAAAATATTTATTAGGAAAGGAAAATATGTTATACTTGGCTATTTGTATGGAAAAATGACCTATGCTTTAGCTTCCTATGTGCTCATTGTATGGGACCTATTGTCATGGGAACAATATTCCTTTAATCAAATTATGCTTTTGAGGGAAAGGCTAAAGGAACAATACATGTAATTAGTGGAGGATGTTAGGCAGTTTAGTATATTATCATTTTTGAAGTTGAAATCCTTTTATGATACTTGTTTTTTAACATGTTATACTAAGTAATGAACATTTTTCTTTGTCGGTTGTATTTTTGAACTCGAAAATTGTGGCTTTATATGAGTTTGTGATAATTGATTTTTTTATCATATAGGAAACTAATTTTCATTAGTTATTTTATCTTTCATTCAATCTCATTCAGCATTTTGTGTAATTTCAAAACATTATGTGTTGATCAACAATTATTAGAGTTTTGATTGAAGAATAAATCATAGTAGTTACTACAATAGTTACACACCAAGGAGTTCAAAAATTTATAGATAGTGATGCACCACCAAATCCTAAAGATTTTGGTTTATTTGAAGCGAAGTAATTGGATAACTATTTTTCTATTAGAGAATCAATACATAAGAAGGAAAAAAAAACCAAATGTAATATTAAATGAGGGATTCACCAATAATTTACAAGATTTTATAATTAACTCAATGATTCGCTAATGTTTTACAAGGTTTTACAATTCACTGAAAGCACCAAAAATATTTTACAACATTTTATATTTTAGTAAAATATTCCCAAAAACTGATATATACTAGACGATGACCTTTGGTTACTAGTAGAAAGGAAAAGAAGAAATCACATGAAGATAAGGAACATAGGAATAGAAGAGAAATGATTCCTATTGGCCATGGAGAAAGCAGCCTTGGAAAACCTTTGCAAACTCCCATGACAAGGGTTCATCACACCTCTTGCATAATTTGTGTATTCTCTTTTTCAAAAAAAATGATAGTAATAGTAAATTATATACAATCATTATGCAAGAACAAAATATACAGAGTTGACATGAATATCTAATGTGTAATGCTAGAATATAAATAGACAAATATTATAGTATTGTCATTTTTTTGATGGAATCACTTCATTACAGATGGTAACAAGTAAATAAATTGTATGAATTGTTCTTAGAAATAAAAGAAAAAGATTTACATTATATTATTTTCTGATAATTAAATATTGTCATTAATAAAGAGAGGGTAAATAAAAGCCCTAGTCTCCTTTCCATTTTCGAACTTTTCATCTGAATAATGATTGTCATATCTAATAGATGAGGATTATGTATTTACTTTACATCCCAATACCTCGAGCATGCTCTCCTTTTCCTCTTGAATTTCTTTCTTAATGTTTGGGAACTGTAATAACTTTATGTTTGGAAAATCCCCAAAATTTGGTGGTATGATTTAAAAATTACATTCTGTTATTATAGTTTTGTATCTAATGGTTAGGGAAAAATACTCTTTAATTAAAAATAAAGTTTAATTTTTAATTTGTGGCAGCCATGTCTTCAAGTCTACATTTTTCTATAAAACCTTTTAGTTGTAAATTACTCGTTGGAATTCATTTATAGTCTTCATTAATGCAGATAAAATTTTAGGGGTGGCTTTTTCCAAGAGTTGAAATTCGAGGGTCCAAAACTTTGGTGGTTGATTTTTTTATTGAAATAGTGATTAAGGATGATTATCCCAAATATTAAGTCAAAATGTTTATATGCTATACCATTATCTCCGCATAAAAGAAAAATAAAATTCATAGAAACAAAAGTTGCCATCCCTATACAATGACCAAACGCTAAATTAACCTTTATGTTTACATTTCATAATTTTTGTAAGTAATTTTCCTTAATTTCTCAAAAAAGGTTGTTATTTAAACTAATTTCCTTGGACATCATAAAAATATGGTTTTATGGCAATGATTTGACACATGTGTTTTGATCATAGAACTATTTTTCAATCTCCCATAGAATTTCATTTTCTCCAATGTATTCCCTTCTGGTTTTGTAGAATACGAATAAACATTGAGTTGGGTGTGACTTTTCTCAACAAATTTTGATACAATTTATTCAAATTTTACATTTTTTTAAAATGATATTGTTGTTCTCATAATTACTTATTCATACTGCAAATTTTCATACATATTATTTGTTATATTGTCATTTATATATTGATAGATGAGCTATTGCTTTAAAGAATGAATCAATATGTATTATAAATAAAGAGAATGAAATGATATGCAATTTTGATTTTTTTTTAGGTTTTTTGAGGAGGCGACGAAGGTGGAGGTGGAGGTGGTGGAGGAGGACGAGGAGGAGATGAAGGACGTTGAGGAGGAGGAGGAGGTGGAGGTGGTGGAGCAGGAGGTGAATGAGGTTGAGGAGGAGGTGGATGTGGAGGTGGAGGAGGAGGAGGAGGAGGAGGCTAAGGAGTTTGAGGAGGAGTCGGAGGTGGTGGTTCTGGAGGAGGAGGTGGTGGAGACGGAGGTAGGGGAGGATGTGATGGTGTTGGTGGAGGAGGTGATGGAGGTTGACGTGGTGGAGGAGATGGTAAAGGTGGTGGAGGAGGAGGAGATGGAGGTGGAGGAGGAACAAAATGAGTTGGTGGAGGTAGAGGAGGAGAAGGAGGAGGAGGAAAATGTCGAACTGATGGAGTAGGAGGAGGAGGAGGCGAAGGTGGAGGTCAAGGAGGTTGTGGTGGAGCTAGTGGAGGAGCGCGTGGAGGTGGGGGTGGTGGTGCAGGTGGAGGAGGAGGCGGAGGTGGAGGCGGAGGTAGAGGTAGAGGTGGAGGTGGCAGAGGAGGTGGACGTAGAGGTAGAGGTGGAGGAGGTATAGGTGGAGTTGGAGGGAGAACACGAGGATGTGGAGGAAGATGAGGTGGAGGTGGAGGAATAGAAGGTGGTGGTGATGGAGGAGGAGAAGTGGTGGAGATGGATATGGAGGAGGAGGATGAGGAGGAGGAGGTGGTGGAGGAGTTGGTGGTGGAGGTGGAGGAGATGGTGGAGGAGGAGGTGGAGTTGGAGTTGGAGTTTGAGGAGGTGGTCGAGGAGGAGGATGAGGATGTGGTGGTGCTCATGGTCCAGGAGGAGGATGGGGAGGATGAGGTGGAGGATGAGGACAAGACAAAGGTGGTGGAGGAGGTGGAGTTGGAGTTGGAGGAAGATGTGATGGAGGAGGTAGTGAAGGAAGAGGTGGGGTTGGACCCTTAAATACAAAACCCTAAACTCTAAACCCTAATCATTTTATAACATTTTAGAAAGTATTTGAAACTTTTATTTAAGTGTTTATTAAAATCATTTACTAATGTATTATAAAAACTAAATCGTAACCTCAAAACCCTAAACCATAAACCCTAAATAATAAAACATAAACCCTAAACCTGTAACCCTAACCCGAAACCGTGAACACTAATTCCTAAACCCTAAGAATTTCATAACATTTTAAAAATTGTTTTCTAATTTTTATTTAAGAGTTTACTAAAATAATTCACTAAAGTGCTATAAACTGTCAACCCTAAACTCTAAACCACAAACCCTAAACCCCCAACCCTAAACTCTAATCCTAAAACCCTAAACCCCAAACCCTAAACCCTAAACCCTAAATCCTAAACGCTAAATGCTAAATCCTAATAATTTTATAACATTAAAAAAATATTTTAAATTCTATTTAAGTGTTAATTAAAATCATTTATTAAAGTGTTATAAATCCTAAACTCTAAAATCTAAACACGAGGCCCGAAACAATAAACCCTAAACTCTAAGCATTTAATATCATTCTAAAAAGAGTTTTTTAACTTTTACTTAAGTGTTTATCAAGATAGTTTACTAAGGTGTTATAAAACCTAAACAATAAAAACTACACCATAAACCCCAAACCCTAAACCCTAAATGTTAAACCCTAACCTTTTATAGAATTTCAAAAATCATTTTGTAACTTTTACTTAAGTTTTTATTAAAACAATTTACTAAAGTGTTATAAACCCTAAACCCTAAACCCTAAACCCCAAACCCTAAACCCTATACCTTATACCCTAAAACCTAAACCCTAAGCATTTCATAACATTTTAAAAAGTGTTTTGTAACATTTTTATGTGTTTATTAAAACAATATACTAAAGTGTTATAAACTTTAAACCCTAATCCCTAAAATCTAAACCCTAATTAATTTATGACATTTTAGAGAGTCCTTTGTAACGTTTATTTAAGTGTATATTAAAAGCATTTGCTAATGTGTTATAATCCCTAAACCCTAAACACTAAAGCATAAGAATTTTATAACATTTTAAAAACTATTTGTAACTTTTACTTAAGTGCTTATTAAAAGAATTTACTTAAATGTTATAAACCCTATATCCTAAACCTTAAACCCCAAACACTAATCCCTAAACCATGAAAGCTAATAATTTAATGAGTATGTAAAATAAAGGAAGACCACTCTAGGGTATGTGAGTGTAGGAGGGAGAAAATTATGGTACATGAGATACCCCAACCTTTCTTTTTCAACCCTTCTTCATAAACTTTTTTCCTTTTATTTTCTTCATAACTCCTCGAGGCTCCATGGGTTGAATGTATTATGTGTCATATGTAGTAGCAGATACCACCTTAAAGTGGGGAGGTTTATCCCTACACCCTAAACCATAAACCCTAAACCCTAAACCCTTAACCCTAAAACCTAAACCCTAAACCATAAATCCTAAACCCCAAATCCTAAAAAGTAAACCCTAATAACTTTATAACATTTTAAAATGTGTTTTGTATCTTTTATTTAAGTGTTTATTAAAACAATTACTAAAGTGTTATAATCCTGAAACCATCAACCCTAAACCAAAATCCCTAAACCATAAACCTAAAATCTTAAAACTTAAACCCTAAACATTTTATAAAGTTTTATAAACCCTAGACTATAAACCCTAATCCCTAAAATCTAAACCGAAAACTCTTACCCTAAACCCCAAACCCTAAACCCTAAGCATTTTATAACAATTTTAAAAATGTTTTATAAATTTTATTTAAGTGTTTACTAAAAACATTGCCAAAGTGCTATAAACGCTAAACCCTAAACTCTAAACACTAAACCCGTAACCCTAAATCATAACTGTAAACCCTAAACCTTAAGTATTTTATAACATTCTAAAATGTGTTTTGTAAATTTTATTTAAATGTTTATTGAAAGAATTTACTAAAGAGTTTTAATCCCTAAACCCTAGACTTAAAACCCTACACCCTAAACCGTAATACCTGAACCCTAAAACCTCAATATTTAATAGCATTTTAAAAATGGTTTTGTAACTTTTATTTAAGTGTTTATTAAAAGAATTTACTATAATGTTATAAACCTTAAATCCTAAACCTTCAACCCTACACCCTAAACAACAAAACCCTAAACCCTTATCATTTTATAAACCTTAAACACTCTAGCATAAACCTAGAACCCTAAATCTTATTCCCTTAACCCTACACCCTAAAACCCAAACCCTAAACCCTAAACCCCAAATGATAAGCATTTTATAACATTTTAAAAATGGTTTTGTAAATTTTATTTAAGTTTTTATTAAAATATTTCACGAAAGTGTTACAAACCCTAAATTCAAAACCCTAAACCCTAAACCCCAAACATTAAACCTCAAACCCGTAGCTGTAAACCATAAACACTAAGCATTTTATAGCATTGTAAAAATCAGTTCATAACTTTTATTTAAGTGTTTATTAAAAGCATTTACTCAATTTTTATAAACCCTAAACACTAAACTCTAAACTCGAAGCCTAAAACCCTAAACCCTAAACCCTAAATCTTAAACCCTAAGCATTCTATAACATTTTAAAAATCATTTTGTAGCTTTTATTTAAGTGTTTATTAAAAGAATTTACTAAAGTGCTATAAACCCTAAAACCTAAACCCTAAACACTAAACCAAAAACCCAAAATCAAAACCCAAAACCCTAAACCCTAAGGATTTTATAACAGTTTAGAAAGAGTTTTCGAAATTTTATTCAAGTATTTATTAAAAGTGTTTACTAAGGTCTTATAAACCATAAAAACTAAATCCGAGAGGCCAAACTATAAACAATAAACCATAAGAATTTTATACCATTTTAAGAAGAATTTTGTAACTTTAATTTAAGCCTTGATTAAAACCATTTACTAAAGTCTTATAAACCACAATCACTAAATTCTAAACCACCATAAACCCTAAACCCCAAACCCTAATCCTTAATAATTTTATAACATTTTAAAAATAAATTTTTTATTTTTATTACAATGTCTATCAAAATAATTTACTGAAGTGTTATAAACCATAAACATTAAACCCTAAACTCTAAACCCCAAACCTGAAACCGAAACCCTAAACCTTAAATCCTAAACTCTAATCATTTTAGAACATTTTAAAAAGTGTTTTTCAACATTTATTTAAGCATTTATTAAAATCATTTACTGAACCCTTATAAACCCTAAACCCCAAACCCTAAACCATAAATTAAAAATACTAAACCCTAAACCTAAAATTGTGAAAATTAAACCCTAAATCCTAAACATTTTTTAACATTTTAAAAAGTGTTTTTTAATTTTTATTTAAGTGTTTATTAAAAGAATTTACTAATGTGTTATAAACTGTGAACCCTAAACTGTAAACCACAAACCCTAAACACTAAACCCTAAACTCTAAACCCTAAACCATAAACCCTAAACCCTAAATGATAAACTGTAACGCCCTCGACCTATTTGAGAATCAAATTATTGTATAAGTATTTATAATTAGTTACAAATGGGTGTTTCATGATGATAGGATTTTAAATGTTTGTGTTTTTATTTTATGTAATGTACTTACTTGTTTGCATTTTCTCTTCTTTGTGTTTCTGTGTCTATGAATTCCAAAACATGTAAGAAAATTTCATTATAATATACCATATGCAAGGTCGCTAAACAAATTGTCTATAAAATTGATACACATAACTTCTATGATGATTTCAAGAATGCATAGTATCCAATACAAGAGATACACTTCAAATGAATTGAACGCTTGCATTAACCTATCCATGTTCAATTTAATAAAATTTCACATATTTTGATAATCGACCATGACACCATGAATGACAAAGTTCTCTTTCCTTTTTTTTTGTCACCACAACTATGCTACTCAATGTGTATATGAAAATCATATTCTTTTATAATTATTTTTAATTAATATATTTTTTTTCTCACGAAAAATATTAATTTTATGAATGAAAATAAAATTATGTGTTGTAGATGTTGACAATGCATTCAATCATGGCAATCAAAACTGGTGATCACAGAGACCAAAAATACAACTCCGAAATAGTGTTAAACATGTCACCCTTTTCTCAATTTCTTCTTTTTAAACTTACGCCATTCTCCCTTGTAAGGAATGGTCATTAAAGGCACTAGCTTGTTCCCTTCGTTCATTCTTGGATCTTCCTTAACTGAATCGAAAATTTAATATACATGATGACATTTTGAGCCCCCTATCTCCATTGCTACAGGGATCATCTCCTAGCTCAGTGTATGCGCTAAAGTTCCTAAAACTTCATGATTAACACTCACTTTTTCTATGTTTCATTGTGGATTTTAGGCTTCTTCATTGTTAGTAGGACCCATGTCTTCATCATCCTCTTCTTCGTTAGGTAAGTGTTGTGGAAATATCGATCCCTGGTGTTATTCTCCTATTTTTTTCTTCCTTTTAGGCACTTTCTTAGCATCATGACATGAATTTTGTAGATGCCTCATTTTTCAGCATATTTTTCATCTAAATGTTGTGTTCTAAAAATCTAGGAACTGTGTCGAGTAATGATTATTATGTGTTAAGATAATATGATCAGACAATCATTAGTTGATGTCTACCTCCACACATTTTTACGATTTTGTATATTTTTTTCTCAAATATTTGTGTATGTTTATTTATGTATCACCTTAATATTTTCCCAATGGATTCTAGTACTTTATGGAGCCAGAAATATAAGGTACATTATGCAATCTAACAGAAACAGACATTCTAGATACTATCATTGTACTGGAATCAAAATCTGGGAACCAAGGGGTGACAAAAAGTGTCGCAGAGCCCCATAACCATGGAACCTCTTGCAATATATATTCACAATCCTCTCACGATGCAAATTTTACTATGAAAAATACCTTGGAGTAAAGTTGAATCTCACAATTTATTGTCCAATTTGTGAATATCAAATGGAAGAGATCCATTGGTTTTGGCCAAAAGTTGTTGAATTTGCATAATAGTGCTTGAGATTCATATTTTTTGCATATATTATTGTGTTTTGCGTGGATTCATAGGCTATCATAGTTCCCAAATCTTGATCCCACACTTAACAGTCATGAATATATTCAGATGAATCAAGGGAAGTGTGAAGTTACAAAGAGTGAGAGGGATTGTCGTGGTAGTATTGAATTCATAAGCAATGGCCAAATGACCAAACACACCGACTATGATGGATGAAAATTTTGATTCAGAAAAATACAAAGTAGACTCTCCATATCTAACGCTACTCCTTAATTCGACAACCTATTATTCTCGGGGGATTGAGAATTTCCAGATATGAGATATTTAACAATAGATCAGTGAAATGAAGCATTCAAGGTGGAATATTCGCTTCTATAGCTAGATTTTTGCCTTCAAATCTGACCATTATTTCACTTCTGACTAAGAGAAGACATGGATAAGATTTATGCTCTAGAGTCACCTTAATCCTTCACAGATCCATTCCCAACTTGTGAACGTGATGCCCTTTGCTTCCTTCTATGCAATCGCGTATGTAAGGGGTGAGAAAATACTCTGTGTCCATGATCTAGTAAATGATATTATCGATAGCCCAGACTGTCTATCTTCATCCCCGCACATGAGACCAAAACCAATATTCAAGCCATTCAAAAGCTCCATTATTAGACCCGTGTGTAGTGAGATCATTCCCTAGAAAATGACTCAGAATATTGATCTGATGTCTGAAGGAACTCGACTTCATAAGGAAAGCGAAAAGATTGAGAAACCCTAGCCATCACACCGATCTCGTCCTCTTGACACAGTTACCCTATCAACCCTTAATTTGATTTTTAATTAATATATTCTTATCTTACATTATAATCAATTTTTTATTAATTTAATAAATGTACAGATCATAAATTAGTAAATTAGTTAATTAATTATTTTATGGTCAAAAATGGGTTGAGTTTTATAACTTGTTAAATCTATTTAGTATATAAATCAAAATTTTCACAATATTTTTAGTCAATAAATTGTATAGATATAAATGACCGTGACAATAACACCAGTAACAATGTCCGTGAGTTTTCCCTATAAGCATCATCACCAATTTTTGTATGATTGAAAATCACAAGTTTTTATGATTGATTTCAATCAATATATATTTTTTAACAATACAAATAATCACAACATCATAGGTGACTATGACCATGGATTCTTTTGTAACCCAAATCATTCAATGTAAAATTAAAAAGATATCAAATGACCCTCATCTTTATGATAAGTACAATAAAATAAACATAAAATTTTACAATATGATGTTTTATGATGATAGAATTTTAATGTATGTGGTTTTACACTTTTAGCTATGTATTTGTATTTGTGGCGCTTTTTTGGTTTGTGTGTGGTTGTTTTGTTTTAATGTTGATATTTTACACATATGTAATGTCATAAAATACTTTTATAATGAGCATAATTTGTATATTAACTTATTAATCTTTAAATTGTTGTTTAATTTAATTGATATGATTTTTATAATTAGTTACAGGTTATGTTTTATGATGATTTTTTAAATGTTTGTGTTTTCATTTTATGTAATGTATTCCTTTATTTATTTATGATGTTGTTTGTGTATAATTTTAGCACACAAGAAAGGAAGGTCATTGCCCAAATTGTCTATTGACATAATACAAATTACCTTTATGATGATTTTACACACATAAAATATAATATCAAAGAATTACAGTTCCAATTAATAAATTTGTATTAAACTATATATGTTCAAATTACCATTTAGTTTAACAAAATTCCATTTATTTTTACAAATGGGCATAACATCATGAATGACTATGGATATTTTTGTAAGTATCATTATTCAATACATCTTTCAGAATCAAATTATTTTATAAATATATTTAATCAATATATATTTATAATTACTTAAAAATCCATGTTTTATGATGGTACAATATTAAGTATTTGTGTTTTTATTTTATGTAACGTACTGGTTTGTTTATTTGTTTTTGTATCTCTATAAATTCGTGAACATAGAAAAAATATTAGAATAACTTTATACAAATAACTTATATGATTATTTTAGGCATGCATAGTATCCAATGCAACAATTACACTTCAAATGAATTGAATGCTTTCATAACTTATCTATCTTAAATTTAATAAGAGTTCACTTATTTTAGTAAATGAACATGACATCATGAATGACAATGTATTCTTTTTTGTAACCACCACTCTTCGATGTGTGTATTTGAAAATCACAATTATTTTTAATTAATATATTC
>APFE031688975.1:0-15362 GCA_000404065.3 Pinus taeda
GAAGACTGCCTTCAAAACTAAGGAGGGCATTTCTGAATGGTTGGTTATGCCTTCTGGGTTGATGAATGCTCCTGCAACCTTCATGAGACTGATGGATGAGATCTTGTGACCATTCAACAACTCCTTTGTAGTGATATACTTGGATGACATCCTGATCTTTAGCCAGAGTTAGGAAGAGCACCTCCACCACATCTGACAGGTTCTCCAAACACTACGACAACACAATTTGTGTGCCAAATTGAAGAAATGCAATTTTGGCATGACCTAGGTTCAGTATATGGGATACATTATTGATGAACAGGGGGTGCATGTGGATCGAACTGAGATCCAAGTCATTTGGGTTTGGCCAGCCCCAACCACTCTGACAGAGCTCTGCAGCTTTTTGGCTCTTGACAATTTCTACCACACATTTGTGTTGGGGTTCTCTCATATCACTTGGCCCTTGAGTCAAGTCACCAAGGGAGGAGTGAAAGAAAAACTATTTTGGTCTAAATCTCAACAAAAGGCATTCGTAGAGTTGAAACATCACCTCTGATTTGCACCAGTGCTCACATTACCAGACCTGCAACAACCATTTGAGATTGAGACAGATTCCTCTGACTATGCTATTGGGGCAGTCCTTACTCAACAAGGGCATCCAGTGGCATATAACAACAAGACACTTTCAGACACATTCCAATATTATCCCGCTTATGAAAAAGAGATGTATTCCATTGTGCATGCCTCTCAACAACGGAAGCATTACATTTTGGAGAAGCAAACAATCATCCACATAAACCACTAGCCCCTATAGTTCATACAAACACAAGGGAAGTTGCAGAATAATCGCCATCAGAAGTGGTCCACATACCTGCAACAGTTCCATTTGAATATCAAGCACAAGAAGGGTAGCACCAATAACGTTACAGACTACCTCACTCAACCACCGATCATGGCGTTAACCACCATGCTCAACTCTTGTGGGCACAAGACTTTTGATTGGCCACGTCTCTACAAAAGTGACCCAGAATTCGACCATACATACCATACACTCCTGGAGGGTCAACAAGTTCTAGATTTTCACCTCTATGATGCTATGTTATGCCACCTATGACACCTTTGTGTTCCTTCAAGCGAGCATTCCAAGATGATTTGGGAAGTGCACTACAGTCAGACCACTAAACATTTCAAGTTTGAGAAAATGGTGGAAGTAATGCAGAAGTATTTCTATTGGCTTAATCTTCGGCAAGATGTCAGGAAGTACATTAGATCTTGCACTTTTTGCGCCATTGCCAAACTGACCATCAACAAGCAAGGCCTCTATACTCTGTTGTCTACCCCTAGTTGACCTTGGAAATCCATCTCCATCGATTACATGTTGGGCCTTCCTTCTACTAAGCATGGAAAGTACTATGTTTTGTGGTCATCGAGAAATTCTCGAAGATGGCCATTATGGTGGGATGCAAGAAGAATATCATAGTAGAATCAACTGCTAAACTATTCTTTGAATAAGTGTGGGTACACTTCGGATCCCACAGTCTATCATCTTAGATTGGGTTGCAGGTTCCTCAGTATATTTTGGTCCAGTCTCTAGTTGATGCTAGACACCAAGCTCATGAAGTCCACAACTTTCCATCCCCAAATGGATGGCCAAATAGAGTTCGTCAACAGGATGATCATACACATTCCGTGCATGTACAATTCAAATCATCTATGCACATGGGATGAGAGCCTCCCCTATGTCCAACACAACTATAGCCGAGCTCTCCACAACTTGAGTGGCCACAAACCTTTTCAAGTGGGCTTGGGATTCCAACCACTATATGATGTGGCCATACTATTTGTTAGGACTCAAGTAGATTTGACTCATGTCTAGTTCGAAGCCGACAAGGAAAATAGTTTCATTGAGAACATTCAACACATCTTCCAACAGGTCCATGAGATATTGGACAAAGCCAATGCTAAGTACAACCAGTGACATGATCAACATTGGGTGCCACACAAGTTCTAGGTGGGCGACAAAATTTGGCTACATTTGCAGAAGGAGCGCCTCACTGGGCCCCACCACAATATTCGCCTACTTTGATATAGGCCACACACCATCACCAAGGTTGTGGGAGATAATGCTTTTGAGCTCAACATTCCCCCATTCCTTGGCCTACACCTAATGTTCAATGTGGATTTCCTTCAGCCATGCTTTCCACCATTACTAAACACATCCGACATTGTAGAACAACTCACACCAACAGAGTTAAATCCAAACTACATGGAAAAAGATGAAACTGATTGGATCATGGACACATAGATCAAGAACACTCACCAACAGAAGATCTAGTTGTATCGAGTTGTCGATTATGACCAACTCCTGCACAAAGGCAAATGGCTCACCAGGGACCAAGTTCAGTAGAAGTTTCCTCATCTCATGGACAAACTCAACTCAATGGAGACCATTGCTTTCTAATGAGGGAGGACCGATCTAGGTGGATATTGGTGGACACCTTCCTATTCCACTTGGAACCTCACCATTGTTCTTTCAGTTTTTTTTTAGTTTCCTTAATTGTAGCATAATTTACTATTTTTGGCAGTTTTTTCGGGTCCTGCCCTTCTGAAGCCGTTTTGGGGCCCTTAATGATGTTTTTTTAGCAAAATGCCTCTAAAGATTTCAATAGAAATCACCTCAACAGTTGTAGTCCTCAGAGAGATCTTTCCGACGAGGTATCATACGCGTGAAACTGAGATAATATGACCAAGTTACGACCCCGGGAAGTTAGTTTCCCAACTAACCCCAACAGGGCCCGTAAACTCTTGGTGTTACATCAACTCAAGTTAGGGGTTTGATTGTTTAGGGTTTTCTCTTATTGTTCAATAATAAAAAGGCCCTTGAGCCTCATTTTAGCTCAGTTCAAAGGCATGCAGGCACCACATCTCTTCTCAGAGATAAGCTACCATCACCTAAGCTAGTCTTATTTCCATTTTGTTTGTAAGCAAATTTCAATATTTGATATTGATGAAATGAAGTGTTATTTCTATTGCATCTCTATATTTATGGTTATATCTATAATATTTTGTGTTGTTGTTTAAATCTGGATCAATTATAGTGAATATGAATAAGAGATGGCTATGGAACCTTTCCTCACATGATATATATATATATATATAAGCACCTACAGGGTTTAACAAGTAGTGTCAACCCTATAAACGTAAATTTTATCATATTACATGTTGGAGTATCACTTAAGGAAATTAATTGAATGTAGTCATGACTTCATTGTGCAAACAATTTTGTCGGAATTTGGCTACCCTCCTACCCAACATTACACCTGGAGGGAAATTAGATGCATGCAACAAAATGGGTAGGAATAGAATACATTTAAATGAATTTTGTGTTTGTTTCAAACTATCAAAATTTGAACTTAATGAGTCATAAGATTAATTCATGCAAAACATCCGCAAACCAATAGCCAAAAGGATTGTTTAGAGAGAATGCTTAGTGACTAGTCACAATCTAGTTGCACAAAAACATGCTTCTCAGGTCATAGGAACAATATAACTCTAAAAATTGAAAGACAATTCCAAACACTTATTTTATTTGCTTGGGCGATTTTCTCTTCGTTATTTCTTGTTCCTACTTCTCATATGTTTATGTGACACAATCACTACATAGCATTCAACACACAACTCTAACACTATGCTTCCACATCCTCATATCACATCACTTCTACTCAATTGTGTTTTTGTTTACAATAATGTCTTCCATTTCCACTAATGATTGTGGTGATTTTTCTAGAAACTCCCTTCAGTACATCACAATTTTTTGGCTTGACCAACTTTACTAGAAGATGAACGTATTGTGCCTCTAGGGCCCTAATCTTAATGCTGAAATAGATTAGCCAATGAATTACCATTTCACTAGAATCCACTCTTCAATGTAAATGTAGAGAGTACCTTGGTTGTTGATGAAAATCCATAAAATTTTACAGTTTCCCTCCAGAGTTTAGCCTCATCCAGACCTTCACTTGTGTGATGTTCCAATGTTACTTTAGTATTGTTTATAAAGATCTTGTTTTTCCTGTGAAAGTTGGCATCCCCTAAAGGTTAGACAAGAAAGTGTGTTGGAATTTTTGGATGGATATGAGATTCGAGAGTATCATAATAATATGAAATAGATTTCAGTGTTAGTAAATAATATTTTAAAATTGATATTTACATATTAATACTCCTATGTTGTTAAAAAAGATAAACTTCATTAGTCAATAATGTGGAAAAGTTTAATAATATCTTTACCAATGAATTTTTTTTGAAATAGATACTTAGTCTCCTATCCTACTTTAGTTTTTGCGATCCTTCGAGTGAAAAGGGACCTTTTGTAAAGAAATATTTCCTCTGTGACATATCATGCTTGTAATTTAATCATAAATATGAAGATTAGTTTTACTTAAGTTTCATATTTGGTAGTTCCAATAAAGGGAAATGTTTAGTTAGGTTGCAGTGTTTATCCTATTTAGATATGATTTAATTTTGATGATAGTGTTTTGGTCACTAGTATGAACATGCTTAGTGGAGAAGCCTTGGTGTCATTCTTCTGAATATGCATTATAACTCTTTGTAAAATATACAATGTTAAACTATAATTTTCACTTCATTGGTCTCATTGTGTGCTATTTGGATTTCTATTGAGGTTTCCTACATTGTTCTTTCAACATAAAGTAGAAAAGGAATATTTCCCCTTTGCTATATCATGGGGATGCCTGCAAGCCATAAGAAACACATATATTTAAGCTTGAGCTTAATTTAGGGTACAAGTTAAGAAAGAAGATACGTGGAAAACGAGCTTCCAAACTTTACCATGGTTGTATGGATATTGGTAATGGAATTTGAACTCACTAATGCACCAAATAAATTCCATAGATTGGTGAATCATGTATTAAGAGATTATCTCGGTTATTTTCTCATTGTGTATTGTGATACCGTTCTCCTCTATAGCAAAATATGGACATAACATTTATAATATGTCAAAGTTGTATTATGAAAAGATGTAAGAGAGAAGAAACCTTTGATGAATTTGAAGAAGAGTTTATTTTCCATGGACTTCATAACTTATTTGGGCTATATGGTAGGTGTAGATGGATTTTATATCAAGCTAGAGATGATACAAGTCGTAACTAAATTGTCAATGCCAACCTATCTCAATGACCAATTGCAAGTCTACCTCACATTGCTTTGACATCTCATTGTGTTTTAATTCTTTAACCAAGGAAAATGCAGACAATAAATGGGAAGATGAACAATGATCTTTTGATGAACCCAAGACACAAATCTATATTGCACCTAGGCTAATAGTGCTAGAAAAACTGCCATTAGAAGTGGAGTCTGATATTGATATGTCCCAAGGGATCTATGTTTAGTGGTGCAACACACACTTGAAGACATTCTTTGAAGTGATGATCAAGTATCCAACTATAAGAAGTTGCATGGAATTGTGGATACACTATAGTGACACTATATCTTAGCTAAGGGGTTGAATTACAATGATTATTTCAACAATGATACTAAGTACAAAGACTCAAGTGCCCTCACACTAGATGATACCTCCCTTTCTCTAATTGTGATGGAACCTCCCTCAAGGTCGCAGGGTTGAATTTCCCTAGGCGTGAGTGGAATTATGTTAATGAAAATTCCCTAAGGTAATATACCCCATGGCACCATGTGAGTGCCACGAGGAATGATTAAGAGAGCTTACAAAATGATGGAAACCCAAGGATGAGATAAATTTTGACCCCAAAATGTGAATAGAGAAGAGCCATTGGCACGTCAAAAAAGTAATTGGGTTCTTGGCATTACAGTTTCTTAGGTATCTCGAAGAGGGTTTCTCCACTACTTCCATTTCATTCAAGCCTTCATAATATACCTATATTTTTGCTTATCAGTATTTCCTATAGGGTTTGTTAATAACTTCTCTTATGTCATATGGACAGGAAATATTCGTTATCAACGTGTATTCATAGGTGAGTTAGTCCGTATCAACGTGCTAGTGATACCTCGGTTATTCGTAGGATACGCTACCAGATATGCTAAATGCCTCCACCGTTACGCAATTTTTGGCTAACACGAACTATTTCCAGTAGGCATCTCCTTGAATACGCGAGTTCATTTATGCCTATCCGAGCATTTTTCACCAGATATGCTAGGTCTTTCTCTGCAATGCGGGTTAGTTATGGCCAATATGCGAATTATATACATGAAAAGCGACTTATCGCCAATGGATACGCGACTTATCTTGCCGTATAAGCGCATTATCTTGCCGGAGATAACCGGAATGATACGTCAGAGATAACTGGAATGATAAGTTGCATTATCCGACAGTAACCGGAATGATAAGTTCCATATCCGGCCTGTCATGCATGCTCACCCGGAAATACCTCACATAACCGGCCATGAGTAGCCCAAAATGAACTCACGTAGACGGTGTCGTGTTATCACGCCGGAGATAACCGGAATGATAAGTGGCAATATCCCCGCAGTAACCGGAATGATAAGTCACATACCCGGCCTATCGTGCCTCCTCGCCCAGAAATACCTCACATAACCGGCCATGAGTAGCCCGAAATGAACTCGCGTAGATGGTGGCGGGAATGGTTTGCCCCATACATATCTGGTACAGACATTCCACATACCTGGCAAAAGTGACTCGCGTACGCTATGAATAGCGCACGTATCATACGACGTTGCTGATAATGGCGAGCGAATTATCTCGCGTTGCAGAGAATGGCTGGCGATTGTAATTATCTCTTGTTTCAGACCATGGCCATGGTAATTCACATGAATTATCTTGCCGGACCCAAACCAACGAACTACCTGATCTGACGGACTATTATTATCCATTTGCTGCCTCTGATAAGAGCAATATTGGTGTATATGTAGCTCATATGCGCATGGTAGGGGCACGGGGTTCGATTCCCCGCATCTCCAAATTCTCTGGATATCTAGGGATTTGATATCTCTGTTTTATCTGTGCTGTTTGGTCACTTCATACAACTACATTAATGTAGATGTAGCCGGTTTTTTAGCTGGTTGCAGTGAAATTCAAATCCTTTGCCATCAAGGATCACTACCCCTAAACACTAAACCCTAAAGAATTTACTAAAGTGTTATAAACCCTAACCCCTAAACCCTAAAACCTAAACCTCAAACCCTAAAACCTAAACCGAAAACCTCAAACCCTACACCCTAAACCCTAAACCCTAAACTTAAACTGCTAAACCCTAATCCCTGAATTCTAAACCCTAATCATTTTATAACATTTTAGAAAGTGTTTCGTCACTTTTATCTAAGTGTTTATTAAAATCATTTACCTAAATCTTATAAACATTAAACCGTTAACCTTAAACACTATACCCTAAACCCTAAACCCTAATTCCTATGCATTTTATAACATTTTAAGAAGTGTTTTTTACTTTTTATTAAGTGTTTATTAAAATCATTTAGTAAAGTGTTATAAAAGCTAAACCTTAAACCCTAAACCCCAAAACCTTAACCACAAACCCTAAACTGTAAACCCCAACCTTAAACCCTAAACCCAAAACCGTAAACAATAAACACTAAGAATTTTATAGGATTTTAAAAAGTAATTTTTATCTTTTATTTGAGTGTTTATTAAAATAATTTACTAAAGTTTTATAAGCCCTAAAAGTTAAACGCTAACTCCAAACCCTAAATCTGAAACCCTAAGAATTTCATAACATTTTAAAAAGCATTTTGTAAGCATTTTATAATACTTTAAAAATCATTTTAGAACTTTCATCTAATTGTTTATTAAAAGCATTTACTGAGTTGTTATAAATCGTAAACCCTAAAATCTAAAAAGTAAACCCCAAACCCTAAACCCTAAACCCTAAACCCCAAACCCTAAACTGCCAACCTTAAACCTTAAACCCAAAACTGTAAACCATAAATCCTAAGCATTTTATAACATTTTAAAAAGCAATTTTTATTTTGTATTTATGTGTTTGTTAAAGTCATTTAGTAAAGTGTTATAATCCCTAGACCCTGAACCCTAAATGCTAAACCCAAACCCTCAATCCTAAACAGTAATAATTTATTAACATTTTAATAAATCTTAAACCCTAAACCCTAAAACCTAAACACCAAACCTTATACCCTAAAACATAAGAATTTTATAACATTTTAAAAATAAGTTTTTAACTTTTATTTAAGTGTTTAGTAAAACCATTTACTAAAGTGTTATAAACCCTAAACCCTAAACACCAATTCCTAAACCCTAAACCCTAAGCAATTTAGAACATTTTAAAAAGTGTTTTGTAACTTTTAATTAAGTGTTGATTAAAATAATTTAATAAAGAGTTATAAACCCTAAGCCATAAACCATAAACCAAAAGCCCTAACCTAAATAGTATACCTTAAAACTAAAGCATTTTATAACATTTTGAAAAGTGTATTGTAATTTTTACTTAAGTTTTTATTAAAAGAATTTACTAAATTGCTATAGACCCTAAACCCTAATCATTTTATAACATTTTAAACCCTACGCACTAAATCCTAAGAATTCTATAACATTTTAACAAGCATTTTGTAATCTTTTTCTAAGTGCTTATTAGAAGCATTACTGAAGTGTTACAAACACTAAACCCTAATCATTTTATAATATTTTAAATGCCAAACCCTAAATCCTAAACCCTCCATCCTAAACTGTAAACTTTAAACCCAAAGCATTCTATAACATTTTAAAAATTGTTTTGTAACTTTTATTTAAATTTTATTAAAATCATTTGATAAAGCATTATAAATCTTAAACCCTAAATTGCAAAAAATATACCCTAAACACTAAAACCGAGGAATTTTATGACATCTTAAAAAGTGTTTTGTAACTTTTATTTAAGATTTTATTAAAAGCATTTACTAAAGTGTTACAAATCCTATACCCTCAACCCTAAATCATAAACCCTAAACCCTAAACCCTAAACCCTAAAACCTAAACCCTAAAATCACATTACATTAAACTTTAAATAGGTGTGGTAAACATAATAGTTAAGTTGTAATACGGTGGTGTAATGAAAATGTGTTATGTTTGTTTGGTGCAAGTCTTGGTTTTAACCCCCGAGTCTACCAAAAAATATTTTTACACTGCATGTTGAGTCGACCTTTGGGGAGGGACATGTGGTGGCCTCCAAGCTTGCCACGTTTCCCCTCCTCGTTGGTCCTCCATTAACCAAAAAAATCATGCCAAGTCACCACATTTGATAACCAACCAAAATATGACGTTTGTAAATGCCTAATTGGACCTTTGACCACTGTTGACCTTGCGCACTCACCTCCCATGTTAGTAGTACGAACAGCTGATTGTGCATTTTCTTTTAAATTTATTCTGCTTCGTAAAGCAGACACAACATGATGTCTTCCTCATACGAACTTGGATTTCAGTGAAATGAGTTGCGTTGGGATAATTTTGTCGAGAATGATGTGCTCGTTTATGTTTCGAGCCATTCTGAGAAAATTTATTTTTGAGCTAAATATTGAGCACTTGGTCAACATTCAAGGGTGGTAGCCAAGTATGTATGGAGTGAAAATGAGGAGGAAAAATAATTTAGCACCATCATTAGGAATTCTTCACAAATGAGCTTAAATCCAAGGGGTGTACAATTTTGGAATGGGATCAATGTCATCAAGAGGTAGCATAGCAACAAGCCTAGTGGGCCTTATGTTGTTGAGAATCACTAGACATGACTGTTTTATTCTAAGGCCCTACATTTTAGGCCCATGTTTCATTTTAAGATCGAATGCTTCACATCACCATATTTGCTTCACCCAACCTTTAGAGGCCAGTATCTCTCCCTTTCATGCTTATTTTCTTCTTTTTTAAAAATTAATGTGTTTGTTTCCTCCATAGATTATACCTTTAGGTTACAATGCACATATGACATAGGATTTTGCTTTTCTTCAGCATGGAATCCATGAGTTCGATAAGGGTTTAGATAATATGAATATTGTAGTGCATAGAAGGTTTGGTAACTTCGGGTGGAGGAAAGCAAGGCCAAATCATGACAAGTAATATTGGTATTAGTGTTATGGTAGACAAGTTGCTTGTACTAGGGTCCAGAATTACAACAAATATATTTCCCATCAAATGGAAAAACCAAATGGAAGAAAGAAAATTGGAACATGAATAAGGATAATATCGTTCAACTGACATTTGAAATTTCATCTAATGGGTATTTGCAAGCCAATCACCATAAAAATAGACCTATTACTAGCTCACTCATATGGACATCAAAACACATGTATTATAGAATATTATTCATTTTCTTAACTTAGAAGTTATCAGTGTTGAAAATTGTTGTTATTGATGTCAAAGGTTGTCCAAATGAAAGAGGAAATTACATAGTCAAATAGGATATTATGATACTTTTCTAATCGTATATGGCACTCCCTCTAACTCCATAGGAATGAGGAGATATAAAATATTTTTCAATATGACCCAAAAAAACTAGAATCAGACCCCATTTAGATACCGTATATTTGAAGGTTTACTTTCTCAAATACCAAGCTCAAATGGGAGCATAAGATATATGGTTAGAAAGATGATGCCAAGATATTTCCAATTGTATATGGCACTCCTAACCCCTCAAATTTGAGGTTAAATGGATTTTTTGATACTCACTATACATTATGGCATTTGAAAAAGTCATCCCAACTACTGGACAAGCCATGTAACATACCTCCATGGCCTACCCAAAACCTTCACTATTAGACTCCATTAACTTAAAAAATTTGTCTCTATTATAGTTAGATTTTGACCATATTTACTTGTACATTAATTTTAGTTATTATATGAACACTATCATTCAAACATTCATACCAATTTCAAATAAAGTTGAATAACCCCAAACATCGGTCATTGATGTGATCTTTTTATTTCCTCAATAAATCTTATATATTGGATGAATATTAAGCATATTAGACTTCCATTCATAACTTGGTTAAGTCGCAAGTATGATTCCACATACCTTATTATCATGCGAATGGTTATTATTCCGACAAATTTCTCTAGTACTCTTAAGAATGGAATTAAATTGAGAGCAATGAACCACACTAATACTCTTAGGCATACTCTTCAACAAGATCTCTTCAACACAATCAATGGAATAATCCTTCATGGGTGGACTCATTCATGGGTTAAAATTGACATGGTTAGAATCTCATAAGAAACCTGACTTACAAAATTCTTAGGGTTTAGGGTTTAGGTTTTGGAGGTTTAGGGTTTAGGGTTTAAGGTTTATAAAAATTTAGTAAATTCTTTTAATAAACACTTAAATAAAAGCTACAAAATGCTTTTTAAAATGCTGTAAAATGCTCAGATTTCAGGGTTTAGGTCTTTTGGGCCAAAGACGAGACCCGACCTCAAAGCATAAATTACTAAATCACTAATAAAAAACCATGCACATGTAAAGACTTGTGGTGGTCTGCTCAGGCGGAGAGGAGACAGGAGCTGGCGGAGTGATGAAAAGGCTTCATTTCCACTAGAAGCAAGGTTTCATAACCAAACCACAATTGTCTTCATACTAGGGTCCCAAGGGCAGACCACGAAACCGATGTGAAACCACTTCAAGCTACTACAAGTTACATCTTCCTTCCTCACTCAAGGCAAGAGCCCCAGTGAAGAACCATAAACATAGACCCGACCACTATTAAACTCCTTACCACCCAAGCTCATTGCCCAAACAATCGAATTCAGCCAAATCACGTACCAAGGTTCACATTTATCGTTAGAGTGCTTGAGGAGGAATGTCATGCTAGAGGAGTAGTATGAAGTCTTTTCATCATCACAACATTCATATGTGCGTAGAGGGGAGGGAGGTATGGATGGTCGATCACACACCATTTGTACCAATGCATCTGCACCCCCATTGGGAAAAAGTTGCTACTGTTATCAAGGGAACTTTTGAACTTATTTTTGGAACCAACTGATATCAATTTTCACATGGAATACATGTGTGATTTTCCTTTTGGAAAACCACAATTACATACTGTAAAATTCATGTAAATTTTATTTTGTATTTTAAATGATACATATTTTTCTTTTTAATTAAGTTCAACAAATAACATACCTCTCAACATGTTCATGTTTCTAATTTGATTATGGTATGCCGAGCATCTATGGTGTCTTTTAGAAAAGTATATAGTTTGGCTATTACAACAATTGCGAGTTACCCAATTTATGATATCTCTATTTATGGACTTAGGTAAATGATTAGTCCATGCAAAGTCTAGTGGATTGACTTCAATGTAAAAATATTATCCAAGTGATGTTACTAACCATTCTCTATAAAAATGTAATCCCAAGATTAATTTATTTATAGAGAAGGTATAATACCATGGATACAAAATTTGTTGCAGTTTGGAAATTATATTGTGGGTAGTGTTTCAACTTTTTTATTTCATAAATTTTCTATTAACCTATCCATATATTGTTTTCTTTCATCCTATAAAGACATTCTACATGATTCAAAAGTCTTTGAAAAATATTAATTCAGAGTATTTAAGTACTCAAGCATTGAGGGGTTTGTGGTTTTTGCAGTGTGTTATATTAGATATCATTTTTTGGGGTTCAACTATGCTAAGTAAGTCATCCATATATGACCATTTCCATGGGAGGTAGTCGTAACTGACTAATTTCTCATGATGTTTTAATATTCCACTTATTTCACTATGATTTCAATGATTATATTTTCAAATAGGAAGTTGATAGTTTTTTACATTCTCCCACTCTCTGAACTCAACATGTTGAGCTACTTGATCTGTTGTTGAATGTTAGTTTTTCTATACTAATTTCAACTTCAGATTTATAAACAAATGCTTGTCAATTGCTTCATGTTCATCGTTCTCTTATGGTGTTTATGATTGTAAACAAGTAAATTTTATCAAGTTTTACGTGAAATATAAGAGTAAAATAACATCAAAAACAAGTGTTGAACAACAAAAAAGTACAAAAAATCATCAACATGGACACTTAACATAATGTTTTGATGAATGAGTCCACCCCTCCTAGGCTACATCTCCTTGTTCTATCTTCCATGGATTAGGACTCTGTATTAGCTCAATATGGGAAAAAAATGTTTTTGACCAATCTCTACTGCTCCTTAGACCTACTTCAATGTGTTCAGAATGCTCAAATTAGCTAGGAACACCTTTTGCTGAGCTCAATTTGGTTGAATTTTTCTTCAGGTGTGGTCAAAATAGTTTTACGTAGGAAAACACCTGTAAAACTAGAGGAACTCCACTCAAATCCACTAAGACTGGAGTTATCGCCAATTTTGGAGGTCCACCAGAATTTCTGCCAAGTTAAACTACAGTTAATTAATGTTAAATGTGCTTAATTAACCACTAAATGTGATTAGCACAAACTGCAGTTTTACTAACAGTTAACTCTGGCGGCATTGGTGGAGGTAGACACATGGAATGGAATAACACTAACGGTTATGTTTATGGTAACAATGGAATACATATAACTGTAACTACCAATGGAGCATTCAGATGGGAGGACTCGCCTACAGGTTGGCCCTCCTAACCCCAAAATCACATTACATTAAACTTTAAATACGTGTGGTAAATAATAGTTAAGTTGTAATGCGGTGGTGTAATGAAAATGTGCTGTGTTTTTTTGGTGCAAGTCTTGGTTCCCATCATGAACAACCTTTCGGTCATACTGCCACAATCTACCTAGTAGAATATGACACACATCCATGGGCATGATGACACAAATAACTTTGTCCCTATATTTGCCAATATGGAATTCCACCACACACTGCTCATCAACTAGCAGTTGGTGACCCTTCTATAACCATGAAAATTTATATGGAGTTGGATGCTTCAGTCGTTTAAAACCCAATTTGTCCACCATCTATGTTACAACCAGATTATCACTGCTTCCACTATCTATAATCAGTTTGTAGCATTTTCCATGTGACTTGCATACAATCTGGAATAATGCCTTTCTATGGGTTTGTTCAGTTGTTTCTTTTGTTCATTTCAGCAATACCTTATTCAAGACTAAGGTCTCTCCTATCTCCGGTGTATTTTTCTATATCCTGAGGCAGTGCCTCTTCTTCTTTTGTCTAAGCAACATATGCTCCTCTTTGACCAGCCTGTTCTCCTTCAGGACACTGAAAGGATCTGTTCCCCAACTTGTGGCACTTGTAGCACTAGTAGGCAGCTCTTTTACCTCTGCCATTTACTATTCCTCTCGGGTATGGCCTTCCTCCTCTCGTGTTGCCCTCCTTTTCCACTATGCCTGAGGTTTTTGAATTGTTTCCCTCTTGACTGTTATTGGCTGTCCTTCCTCTACCAAATGATTGTCCTGTTCGAGTTGTAATGTTTCAACTTCTTAACAAATATATATATATATATATTTATGATGGTATTTTTATTGGAAATTCATTTGTTTACATTCTACAATGGAAATTTGGAACGTGTTTGATTTCGGTACCTAAAGCTTGTCTTTGTAATAATAGCTTGCTTGGCCCACTTGTATCTTCGCTCTGTTGGCACTGTGGTTTGTCTGATAGCTCTCCTCACCTTTATGCTTGTTGTTCACCTGTGTATTTTTAGCTTTGTTGATGGGAAAAAAGGAAGTAGTTTCTACAGTATAAAATAGGAAGTTTAGGACCATAGTATGAATGGTTTCAAACGTTCTTGTATTCAGAAAATATTTCTATGTTTTCTCTGTATTTCTTCTATGATGGGAAAAAAAGATTACATCCACTGTTTCTTCCTTTGTTTCGTAGAGAATATTAGGCACCTATCAGAACTGCCAATGGTTACGTTAAAACTATTCCTGAATAATTGTCTTTTCTTGCTTTGTAAATTAAAAGAAATTCTAAATAATACTAAGAGGAAAAAAAAGAATTACTTAAGAAACCATTGTCATTGTCTGAGACAACCATTCATAGAAAATAAAAAAACTAATGAAACTCAATTTTTTTTGAACAAGACAAACTCCCACCATGTCCTTCCCTGAGTTGGATGCTCCTGCATCATAAACCCTAAACCCTAAACCCTAAGTATTTTATAACATTTGAAAAAGTGTTATGTAAAAATTATTTAAGTGTTTATTGAAAGCAATTATTAAAGTGTTATAAACCCTAAATCCTAAATGCTAAACTCTAAAACCTAAATGTCAAACCATAAACCCTTAGCATTTTATAACATTTTAAAAATCATTTTGCAACTTTTATTAATTGTTTATTAAAATCATTTACTAAAGTGTTATAAATCCTAAATTGTAAACCATAAAATCTAAAATCCAAACCCTAAACACCAAACCCTATGAATTTTATAACATTTTAAAAAGTGTTTTGTAACTTTTATTT
>APFE031688984.1:2103-13106 GCA_000404065.3 Pinus taeda
CAATCCATGTCAAAATTCCTTCTAGAATCATCTAGAATTAACCCAAAGTGAGTTTTTTAAGATAAAAATTGCGCCTTTTGACTTTCACAGGGGTACGCACCCTCCCCTTTACACAGAGAGCGTATAAGTACGCAGGTAATATGAACAAAGGCTGCGGGCCCGCAGGAAAAAGTGAAAGAAAGTGCGGAACCAGAGTTACATTGTTTTTTGATGTCTTTCTCTCATTTCCAAAGCTTATTTTGAAGAGCTGAGGTCTAAGACTTGCTTAGGAGGACAGTACAAGTGATGATAGACTCATACTGACTGCAAATAATCAAGGTGACGATATTTTTCTGTAATAGTGTCCTTTTATTTGATGGCTTAGAAAATGTGCATATGTGTATATGTGGTTATTGTAAATACCATAATGACTTGTGTTATGGGATATGGTTGTTATTTGGTCATGTTGTCATGATGTTTTTGTTTTGAGCAGGTCATTCATCGTAAATACTACAACGAGCTATGTTATAAAGATCCATGGGCAATATGTTTTGTTTCAATGGTTTTGTTGAAGCCTTGGTGTGGTTTAACACTGAGGATAGTGTTCCCCAAGGGCGAGGGTTCTATAACATCCTTGGTGAAAAAGTTCATGTAATAAAAGTTAATAAAGGCAAAATAAGAGCATGAGTAAGGGACACTTGTTCCAAGCTCAATGTTGGTCTAAGAAATCCTAGTGGGCATCATTGGATGTGTGTTCTGGCTAAGGAAAATTAGCAAAGGCTAAGGCAAAGGCATTGAAAGGAAAAAAAGGCATTTTTGGTACATTTATTTATGAAAATAAAGGAAATTAGGAGAAAATTAAGGTGAAAGGTCACAGGTTGCATGTGAGGAGGAAAATGATGGAAAATAATGGAAAATGAAGAAGATAGAAGCCTACTTCATAAAAGGGCTTCTGATGATCAGTTGGAAATCTCTTGGTTAATTCAATTTTGGAGATCTCTCAATACTCTCTCTCTCTCTCTTGGTCACTTAGATTTTTCTTGGAGAATTCTAGCTTTGGAGCGAGGAAGGAAAATAAAGCAAAGGGAAAGGAAGTAAAGCAAGGATCAAGGAAGGAAAAGTAGGATCAAACAACTTCAGTGGGAATACTTGCAAGTAACCTTTTACACGAGTGATTTCCTAGCTTGTTTGGACATGCATGGATTTTCATGTTGGTGTATGGTTCTATTATTGTTGGTGGCATGGTTTTGCCAGGTTATGACAATGGTTTTTAGCCTAGCCTTGCCTTTTTCTAGATGCCATGGTGTTGGGATGTTTATTTCAGTTTTTGAGCTTTGGTTTGCTAGATGGAATTTAGAATCCAAGGCAAAGGTGGTCTCAGGTTTCATTCCCAAAGGCCTAGGAATCGCTTGACCGGTTTTGGCGGGATACATGGTAAATCATGAGGGAGAAGTATCAGTTTAGGGTTTAGTTATTGGGGTTTAGATTGCATTAAATCCTAAGAGACTGGTCTTGGTTAAGGGCCTAGTGATAGAATATTAGATTGTATTAAAGCGTAAGAGATAAGGAGACGAAAAATTCCTCAAGGATAGTGATGGATTCTAGATGGCATTCCAGGTTTGGTTCGGTTGTGATTGGAGCACTAGTTTTGGAGGGATCACGGTTTAATGAGTGTGGATGTGGTTTAACCTCTAGATTCCCTTGGTTGTTCTATGAGATCCCACATTCATGCTTGGAATATGGAACAGGGGTGACTGGTTGAAAGAGATATTTGGCTCAGCCATGTTTATGGTCGGGTGGTACGTGGAAGTCCTAAACCCGCTCGGATTTGCCTATGATTAATAAAAGCTAAGTTCTCTTAATTTTTCACTTGTTTATATGTGGATTTGATTGTTGTCTTATCTCTGATATGTAAATGGTTTAATTCTAGTTATGAGAATGGTTAAGGAACTGGTTCATGTCATGGTTGATTCTTGTATTTACTTGTAATTGTTAAAACAATGGATGCAAGACCTAATTGTTGTTGTAACAGTTCAATGGAGAATGAGGTGACCCTTCTGGTTATGTTTATATTTCGATCATGTCTTTGATGGATTCTAGAGGTTGTAAAAAATTATGGGAAAAGGTTGGGATTCTGGGCTAGAAAAGTGGCTCAAATTTTGGGGTCGTTGGCACAAGTCTGCTAAAAAGAGTCCCTGGACGCTGGCACATATGCCTTTGAGAACGACTATGGATTCTGGACATTCTCATTCCTATAGCATGAGAGAGACTAGCGGTTAATAGGCTTAAAACATCAGTGAGACTCAGGGACAGGATGTATGAGTGGTTGACATGTCTCCTGAGGGTGTTGTTGCTAATGTGGATGGGTTTGGTTGTTTTGTTCCGTTGATTCAATTTCCTTAAGGTCACCAAGGAGGTTGAATCCCTTATAGTGGCCTCTCTCATTGCATGTTTACCCCGATTGGTTGGCTTCTTAGGTAGACCTAGGAGGAGGGGTTATTAGATGAATAGTGATAAGACTTCAACTGTGATTTGACACTTAGAATGATTGACGAAAAAACAACATAGATCACCAAGGACACATGAAAAATTCATTTCCCTCCGTGTGACCACTTTATGACCATTTATGACATGTTTGAAATTTAAGATAGATTTTGGGATGATCGTGACGACACTTGTGCGAAAGTGCTTAGAACTTTGTGAATGAGTGTGATAGATGTTTACATAGTTAGAACAACTCATATACACAAAGATAGACCCCTAAAACCATCAGAACAAGATTCTACACAATGTGCAAAAACCAATCATGTGAAAAGAGGATAGTTTACCCAACTTGCAAAGGGGAGAAATTTACTTGAAGAAAGTACAAGAAATTAGTTTCGTTGTTTTCAAAAAAATGTGCAAGACCAAGGAAGGCTCTAAAATTGAGTGTAAGCCAAAATTTTGGGTTGTCTTGTAGTAGCTAAAACACTTGGAGACACACTGGTAGAATTCCAACTTCTCATCCTTCGTTAAATTATTTTGTGCAGTGCCTTGGTTCTTCAGGGAGTATTGATTCATTGTGCATATTACATTTGCATCCCCACTTACCCCATGAATAGACATGGTCCCTTTTATGACTTCTCAGTTGAACACAACATAAGATTTAGAGATATCCCAATGTATTGATTTGGGAAGGGTAGTGTAGCTCGCGAGCTTAAGATTTTCAAAGTATAATTTTTCATCTTTGGTGTTGCTTCGCTTCCAACATGCCTAGACACCACCCTAACAGAGTCACTCAGTAACACAAAAATTTCTTCGCTGCCAATGAGACTGGACAGTACCCTGGCGAAGTTGCTTGCTTCACCTCTCTATGCAGGAAGCCTTTATATTCTTTCACCTTTATTTATTTATTTTAAAGAGGACTATGCATCAACAATTATTCATTTTCAGGCAGAAGAGGGAACCTAGCTTATTGAGAGCAGAAGAGGTTGTTCCTTTAAAGAAGCATATAGATACCTTTGATTTAGGTTTTCTCATTTATACTTTTCCCCTTCTTCTCTTCTACTGATTGGATGAACATGAAAACACTAAAACACAAAATTGATTGTAAGCATAAGGTTTCTTGAGTAGACACAGATTCATGGTTGGACCAAAATTCTCCTTACGAATGGATCGTATTTTCCATCGGAACTTCATCAACCGAAAGATATAATCGACACATGGAAGGTGAACTGGATGTTAGCCAAATGTTGAAGTATCACGAGACTCTTTAGACTTCATCAAAAAACATACTAACAACCCTGATGAAAATTCCATGTAATAAAAGTTAATAAAGGAAAAATAATAACCACGGTTGATGGGACACTTATTTGAAGTTGAATGTTGGGAAAAACATTCTAGTGTTGGTGTTCATTGGTTTATTATGGCTAAGGAAATTGGCAAAGTCAATGACTAAGGTTTTGGAAACGAAAAATGACTTTTTGGCACATTTATTTATGAAAATAATGGGAATTAGGAAAAAAGGAAGGTGAAAGGTCACAGGTTGCATGTGAGGAGGAAAATGAAGGAAAATAATGGAAAATGAAGAAAATAGAGGTCTAATTGATAAAAAGGCTTATGAGGACTAGTTTGTAACCTTTCGTTGGTTCAGTTTTGGAGCTCTCTCATTATTTTCTCTTGCTATCTCTCTCACTCTTGGACACTTAGAGTTATTTTGGAGCATTTGGCATTGTATAAAAAAAGGCAAAGAAGGAAAGAGGAAGCAGAGATCAAGCAAGGAAGAGTAGGATCAAGCAGCTACAACAGTATTCCTTGTAGGTATCGATTTGCATGTTTATTTTCCTTTCTCGATTTTGCATGGATGGTATTGCATGTGGCTCTTTTGTTGTTATGGCATGGGTTTTTCTAGCTGTAACATAGTTTTCATCCTAACCTTTTCATTTCTGAATAGTCATGGTGTGATAGGGTTCTCATTTTTTGGTTGAGATGGCTTGTCAAATGGATTTGAAGTTCAGTGAGGTGGATCTCCAAATGTTATAGCACATGGCCTAGTGGTCTCTGAACTAGACTATGGATTACGATAAATACATTGGCCTAGTGTTGAGTCTCTATTTTGTCTAGATTTTCATGATTTTACTGAATAATTGTATGCATGTACGAAGTGTTTATAATCAATATTATTCTTTTTACGCATTATTAAGTTATTATTTAGAGGAATTTAGAGCTGAAAGTTGTTGATCTATGAACTATTCTTCTTTTGTTAATTTGAAGAGTATTTAATGTGAAAATTTCATTAATTATAGGCTCTTTTGTGGCAGGTGCTAGAAGTTCCTGTACCAACATTTCTGCACCAGCGGTTCCTATACCAATAGTGAAAAGATACTAATGTTGTTGGTTTTGATAGCTTGGATGGACCTTGAAATTCCTATGCATATGCCAACAAGCCTTGGTCCTGCATTCACCTTTCTGTATCATACAAAATCCCTGCACCAGCTTTGCCTACACCAACATTCCTGCACCAACATGCCTGCACCAATTTGGGGATTTCATACATTGACACATTTCTAGGAAAATATGAAATAGGTTTTTGTTCAAAATGTTGTTTGAACACTTCCACATAAGCTAAGATACACCCAGGTCATACGGATTTATGTTTAGGAAATAATTAATGCCTCAGCCCCAAATTCACAACATTTTCTAGACTGCCAACATCCGCCTTGATTTCCATGCTGGTGAAGGTGAATAGAGAAATTATGAAACATGGGTTTTGGTCCGAGTATGCAAAATTGACTAAGCCTTAGACAAATTTCTAAAATTCGTAATGGTATAAAAGTTACATAAGGGTCTTTGAGGCAGTTTATAAAAAAGACTATTTTTCCACAATTTTAGGATCTCAGATTTCAAAAAGTTAGTTTTGGGAACAATTTTTGAGGCAATGGAGCTTAACCAGAAGATTCTAAGAAAGGTTATTGTTGCAAACATAATAAAATAGGTTTCCTCCAATTTTTTTTTTTTCTGAAATTTGTAATAGTTAAGGAGATATGCAGAGTTCTTTGGAGGTAGTTTGTTAAAAAAACAGTTTTTTTCCAGAATTCCAAAAAACGTCCACTTGGAAAATTCATATCATAATATTTATTCTTTCAATAGAGATGAAGTCAAATACCATAGGATATAATTATAAAACCAAGCCTAAGTATGTTCACCAGTGCAAAAAGAAATACATGGAGCTAAAGTCAAACTACTTCTAGAAGTTATGAAGTCATTAGCCGCATGATACATTTAACAAATGCATTCAACATCAGTTCAAACTTAGCCAAAATTGTATTTTCTTGTTTTAGGTTCCAATTTGTTTTAACAACAATGCTAAAATTGTATTCATAGATCCGAACAAGTAGGGGCATCGTTGCTGCTATAAGATAGAGGGTTGCATATGAAATGGAGATCCCGGGAATTGTATTATACACATCGTACTTTGTAAATCACATTTCATTGCAGAACATGGAATTCAATCTTACTGTGTAGGAAGGGAGAAGTTGCACTCCCAGTTGGATGATCCTTGGAGGGGACCATAGGATCCAGTGCTGCATTATTCAATGAATTCTGTAACAGGACTTTTATACGAATTTACTTGGCATTCGATTATGAGTTCTTGTTTCTCCTAAATGTTTTAAGGATGTGATTTAATTGCTGCAAGGGCAACGAGCTCGGTGGTTGGGCCCAGCAGCCAGTATGTTGCCCCAAACCTCTTAATTTCTTTTGTTTAATTTTATTTGCATAGTGCTTAGAAGTATTTGATTTCAATTACATAAACTTTTCTTTTCATGATTGATTTCATTTCTGCAAGACAAGTACAAGCACGCCGTCTGCACTAGTGCATTTATGGTTTTGCAAGTTCATTTCATAGCTCTTCTTTCAATCATTTAATTTTCAATTTCATTCCACAAGTGTTATTTTATTGCTCTGGTTATCTAATTTTAATATCAATGCTTTTGGATGTATTTTCATAAAGGATGAACTAAAGTAAACAGTGAACGTTTTAATTGTGTATCTTATTTATTATTACAAAGATTTACACTGATCTCATTGTTGCATAAAAATTTTTATTTCTAGGATGCAATGGTGGAATAATTGCTGAGCAAGAATTATGGTTAACTTAACTTAACATGTATTCATGATTGCCTTTGAATGTTATATGAGACTAATTCTTTTACTTTTGCAGAAAAACATTTATTCCTGCACTCTTACAAGCAAATGCCAGGATCAGCATAAGAAAAGATTGTGAATCTTGTTCACAAAACACTCACAGAATTATTCATTATAATTAAATGTTGCATATATTATACATAATATTTTGAGGAAGTATTTAATCAGATCTGGGTAAACAACAAGAATTATATATTGGTTCTTATTGCATATTTCTCTTACATCTAAAGTACCGAATTGTCTTGCCCGCATAGGTTTGGTCTCATGGGCAGTGGATGATCTTTTAAGTTGTCTGTGCCACTATGTAGGTCATGAGTTCGAGTCTCTTCTTACCTGAGGGCCATTCTTGCGGGCTGGGCGGTTCCTCCTAGAGATTATAGTGGCAGCTGGTGGGATTTGACCCTGTGTAACGCGAGTACGATACTACCGCAGTTGCCAATTCCACTAGTAAAAAAAAAAGGGTACTGAATTGTCTTGATTCTTTTTAACGAATTTGATTATTTCCTTAGATTAGTTGGGATGAAGTTGCCATGTGATTTCTAGTTTAATTTCTTACTTTTCATCCTTGCAACATATCAATAATTTTTAAGAGGTTTTGCATTCTTTATTTCTTGAATCACATTCTTTTGAATGGGGCCTACACTCCTTTTTCCCCTACACAACTGAGGAAGATTTAATACAGGAGTCAACTCAACCCAGAAGAGGAGCTAGAAGTAGATTCTTGGAGTGTGTTTACTTTGCTTTCGGAAAGTCTTGTTCTTTTTTTACTGGATGATGCTTCTTTTGAATTTCTTGCAAAAGGTTGGTTTTTATTTGACAGATCTCTGAGGTCGTATTCTGGCATATATTGTGCTACGCCTCTAATTTTACTTACCCGGATTGACAAACTAAATGTTGGTGTAAATATTGCATTTATACTGTGTGACACCTAGTAACCCCTGAGCTAGACTGTGGGTTGCGGTAAAGCTAGGATTTTGCTGCCTCGGTGGGCCTAGGAATCCTTTTTGATGAATTGTAGGATATACGGTAAAGCCAAGAGGTGGATTTATCTTTGCTGGGCCTAGTAATCCCGAGTTGGGATATGTTGTAAATCCTAGAGAGTGGGTCTCGGTTTAGGGCTTAGTGATCTAGTGTGGATTGCGGTAAAGCTTGAGAGACTAAGAGACAGGAAAATTCCTCACTGTGTAGGTGGAGAAATTTGGTCGCATCCATGCTTGTTTGGCCTAGTGATTTGGTGGAGATCATGGTAAAGCCTATTATTACATGTTCATTATGTTGGCCTGGTGATCCAGAACAGATTACGGTAAATCTTGGTTTCTATTGATGAGGGTGAGGTGGTTTAGCCTCGGAATGCCCTGGTTGGTTCTTTTGGTTTGAGTCCCACATAAATGCTTGGAATATGGAATGGGGGTCAATGGATGAAGAGAGGTTTAGCTCAGTCATTCTATGGTTGGGTGGAATGTGGTAATCCCATCCTGAGTTTGGATTTTGCATCATCAATATGAGGTCATTTTTCCTTGTATTTCTATGAGTATTACACTGGCTTATATGTGGATCATATGGCTATGATTTCCTTGGTATTTTCGTTGCTATTATGTTGGTTATGTATATGTTTTACGAAAGAGTCTATGTAAGGATGTCATCATGTTTTTACTTGTAAATGAATGAACAATGTATGGATGACTTAATATATGATAATGCAACAACTGACATAAGGGAACAATGCTTCATAGCGATTCTTAGATAAGTATGAGACCCCTATGCTTAAATCTATTTTTTATGCCTGTAGATTACACGTTCATGATAAGTTTAAAGAAATTCTTGTCATGGCTAGTACATGTCTGGTTAAGGGCTTGTTCAAGTATTTACATTTGAATCATTGTTTCCTTGTTATCTCTATGTTCTGGAGGTGTCATTCAATTCTAGGCAGTGACCTGGGCTCTAGGCCTGAAAAAGTGGCTCAAATCCCAGGGATGCTGGCACACCACTAGGCAAAACAGTCCCTAGACGCTGGCATGCCTTGGAATGAGGGCATCTAGAGCTTCCTGGATGTTGTAAGGTAGATATCATGGGAGTGTCGAGGGGTCAAGTGGTCTAAAACCTCAGTGGGACCCAAGGGCTAGCTACGTGAGTGGTTGGGATGGTTCTTGGGAGTCATGTAGCTTATTTGCAAGGTTTGTATGTTGTATTTTTGTCAATTCCACTTCCTTAAGGTCATGTAGGAGGTTGAATCTTATCATAGTAGCCTTTCATCACATCTTTACCCTGGTTGGCAGGCTACTTGGGTAGATGTGGGAGGAGGGTGTTCGAAGGTCCAAGCATAACACATATTTGCATGATAAAAACAAAAGGAGACAATCAACAAGAAACAAAAGCAAAAGAAACAAAATGAAAGGAAATACAACACACAAAAAGGAAACAAAACCATAAGTCGAGCAAAAGAAACTAAACCAAAGCATAATGCAAGAGAAAAGTGAGAAAATACAAGAGATACAAAGGAGAACAAGACATGATGGGTGTAAGAGAAGGAGAACTAAGATGTAGTTGATCCTACTCCTAACCTAACAACTAGAAGGTCGGGGTCACACATAATGGAATTTCTAATGTAGCCACCATAGTTGTTCTCGACTTGCATCCACAAAAATAAGAACAATTTAAACATATATGAAGTAGTGTGCAACAGGAAAAGATAAGAACTTGAATAACTTGCACAACAATTTGATGGTGTTTCCTATGGGCAGAAAGATGTGTCACAACCACTACGTTCATCCAATTCACATTCTTACCTCTTCAACGGAAAGCATAATTAGAAAAGCTGCGAATACTTCTTGCGAATGTACCTTATTCTATGTTCGCCTCCTTAGCAAGCATGAGAAAACGCTGAAACTTGCTTATTGCAATGGAAATTTCCAAGTAAGATTGCTCCAACCTATTGACGGTGTTGGACCTATGAACATGTCAAAGGGATCTCCCCGACAAGAAGTCCCAGTTAGACCTCAGATCATTTGGTGTAGGAGTCCCAGCAATGGGTTGTACGGTAATTCCTTGATCACGATGTCGCATAGAGGAAAGTAAGATAACTCTATCAGTAGCAAGGATGTGACTGATGCAATGAGTCAAGGAAGTTGTATGAGAGGTTCTAACACTTTGAAGGCAGTTGAAGGTGAAGGTGAGTTCCAAGTCGAAAGGGATCAGTCCCAACTCAGCTAGGAACACACAACACAAAGGACATGCACATCTTCCAGCGGAGCAGTCCACTCGGATGCGATAGTCACATATACAAGGTAAGATAACACATACAACACTCATGGATCAATCCAAAACGAGTGCAACAGTTGTTACAACAAGGTTCATGTGAAAGGTTTTTCTGGTGTTTTGTAGAGCAATCAACATGGACAGTGACAGCATTAACAACATATACAACACATTAACAACAAGATTCATATAATTGCATACAAATCAATTCATACATAAGTACGTAAGTTAAACAACATATATAATTAAGGCAACTGGAACAGTCCAACTACAATAACAACATATGCATGAAAATGTGCTAGCTATTATTATATAAGGAAATGTAAGTCACAATCATACAATACATCCATGTAAACCTACTAGCCCCAATAGTGGAACATTACAGCTACATCCACCTGCTCCCCCAAAGAGATTAACTAGCTCCATGCAATGGAGAAGACAAGGTGGCGTTACAATATTGTCCAAGTTCTTTCCAAGATAGTCTTATCAAAAGCTTTGCTAACCAAAATCCCATACAATGAGTTATGAAGGACTATTTATAGCAAAGGGTGGGGTGACCCTTGACATTCCCCTTTGTGACCATTCAACTACCCTCATGAATCTTCACCTACTCTATTATTGTTACATTCACTCTTGACACTTGACTTACACTTGACATGACTCAACATTACAATGCACATGTACCCATGTGAGAAATGGCTTTAACAAGCCAAACTAGACATCATTCCGACTAAGACAACTATAGAAGTCCAACTACTCGACACCCTCATGTTGATCAATAGTAAGATATTGATGACAAGATTGGTAGTCTTTGATAGTGTTTGTATGTTCCACTGTGACATATGTCTGGAACCTGAACCTTGCCTCCATAGCATCTGGGTACATTGCTCAGGCTCCCCTGTCCAACTTGTATGAAAACATGCACATCATTGTCCTCAATGTGGCCGGACCAGCAACATACTTGCACATGATGTCTACACGGATATGAGAGTATGGGATATTGGTGGTGATGTGCATCAACTCGTCAAAGTAAAAGTCAAGCTCCTATTGGACCTGCTTGTCTTCACCTGGGTGAGGGTCCCAAG
>APFE031688989.1:1142-13337 GCA_000404065.3 Pinus taeda
CAATAATAACAATAGTGGGCTTCTATGGGGCACAATAGTAACAATATGGGCACAATAGGGGCACAACAATATTAATAACGGGTACAACTACAATAGTAATGGGGTAATCACTAGTATTATGGGGACCCAACACAAACCCAGCCACTTCAACAGAATTTCCAGATTTTGTAAACAAAACAATTTCTATTTTGAGAATTTTTGCATAAATGAAGGAACTGATCCAATTTCGACCTTCATGGATGTAATTAATATAATTTTGTTAGGATAATACGGAGCAGGAATAGCTTCCTTTGTTATAGGATTTGTGATAAATAACCTAGGAGGAAAGACTATGTTTCTGCTAGATTTTGGACACATGAAAGTACAGTTTATGCATTTTTAATTCCAGACTTAATACAAACTTCACTATCGAGTTTATGCCTTCAGATCCAATAGTCATATTCTTCTGAATCATTTTTCAATGTGCTTGTGAAGTGTTCAAGGGCCCTCATCACTATGCTGGTACACTCTGTCATCAAGTTTCTTTATTAGTTGCATAGATAGATTTAAAACTCAGAGGTTATTTATGTGATGTAAGGAAGGTTATGTGATTGAAGTTGTTAATTGGAAAGGATTTGCATTCGTTGTGAAAAGAGCTTTGTAAAATCACTCAACCAATACTGATCTTGAAGATTGACATATATATATATGCTTGATGTTGTATAATTTCAATATTTGCTTATTAGCTTTAAGTTCAAAGATAGTTCATGGTTTGATTTCCAATTGATTCAGATTTGTAATTGTTAAATTCAATTTGCAATTAGATAAGTGATTCTTGTAAGGGATTCAACTGTCATTAGTTTGCAACTTTACTTATCTTATTTGTTTCTTGGACTAGTTAGGTATCGAAATTGCTTTGAATTGTTATGATCCAAGGATTGGAAAGGATTCTATTGAGCAAGATTATTGTAAGGGAATGATAGGATTTTTAACCAGTCATTAATACTCTACTTTTGTTACCTAGGAAATCATAATTTCATTAGATTTTTTTTTCAACTAAATTGATACTCAAGCATTTGAAAAGACAAGGAAGGACCTCTTGTAAGAGAGCATTGTTAACTTCATTTCACTAAGCTATCATTAGAACCTTAGATCCTTCTAAATCTATATACATTAGATGAGTGCCTCTAAGTGTACTTTCTCGAGTTGATAAAGGAATTAAGAGCTTAAATTACCTTAGTAAGTAAAGACCAAACATTTTAGCGTTGTTGCCGGGGAGGTGCAACTAGAAAGATTTAGAAAAAAATCTTTAAAAAACACCTAAAATCAACAAAACAACAAAAACATAGATTTAAATTTAATCATGTTTATTTATGTCTAGATTTAGGGATAGGAAAGGAAGATTCACAAAAACCCCCCAACCAACAACTAACCCACCATTAGGAGCATAACCATTAGAAGAATTGAGTACACAATGCCAACTGGAAAAGTTATTGTGGAAAAACTTGAGGAAAAATAGAGATCAGGCCAAAGACTTACTCTCGTTGCAAGACAAATCCTACTAGCTCATGAGGAAAAGAAAAGATATATACCCTAGACTTCTACAGTAGGGAAACTAAAAGAGAATAGTACAAGAACCCAATAGCCTATCTTTGAACAGATTTTCCCTCAAGAACTAAAACAAGAAGAAGAGATAGAAACCTTAGACAAATCACAAATCACAATGGTTGAAGACGGAGGATCCAGAGGACCTACTGCAGAACAACTAAGAGAATATGAGAAACAAATGGAATAAAGGAGAAGAAAAAGAGAGAATGAAGAAAAACAAGGAAATGATACTCTGTTTGAAGGAAATCCAAATCCACTAGAGGCAGAGGAATCCACATTTAAATTTCCAATTCAAGATAGAGGAGAGTATATGGATGAGGAAATTAAAATGAAAAATATATCGCCATTTGTATTACCAAACTTTTATGGTATGGCACCTGAATACCCTGACTCGTTTTTGTTCGAAATTGACATAGTATGCCAAAACCTATGGATATACTAATGATGCACATAGATTTCGACTTTTTCCTGCTACATTCAAAGCAGCAACACTTAGGTGGTTCACGGGATTAGGTGAACATTCAGTCACTGATTAGGATGACATGAGAAAAATATTTTTGAAGAAGTATCAACCTTACTGTCGATAAAAATATTCTAAAGATGACATCTTTACAATGAATCAACAATAAGATGAGACCTTAGAGGAGTACTTGGAAAGATTCTCATAAAATCTACAAAAATCAAAACATAGAACCATGTCTGTTGATCTTATTCGAACAATATTTCTTGAAGGCATCCGGGATGAGTATCTAGATAACCTCAATCTCATGGGTAAAGGGGACATTTCTAATTTACCTTTTGATGAGATTGTTGACTTGTGTCAAAAGTACTCCAGAAGTAGGGCAAGAAATGGAAAAAGAGCTATGACATCTAAGATCACTAAATCTGTCGCAGGAAATATTACTAGCGCTGAACTAGGTAATATATTTGAAGATTTCAAAACAAACCTTTTAAGCACCTTGGGGAATCAAATAGACAATTTAAAAACAAAGAAAAGACCAGATGAACAAGAAAAAGAGTTATCTATATTCTGTCCCAAATGCAGACGAAAACATCCTTTGATAGAATGTCCTTTAGATAATGTGCAAATTTGTGGGTTTTGTACAAAAAATCATGACACCAAGAATTGCACAAAGATGAAAGTTTTGTAGAATTACAATTTGGAAGCCAATGCACATGTATTTCATGGGAGCTAGAAGGCCATGGCAACCAAGACCTCCAGGTATGTCAAAATTAAAATCAAGCAAATTATAACGTGCCTGTTCAAAATTCTTGGAATGTTCCTATGCCTTGGCAAAATTGGTTTAATCAACAATAGAAAACTTATCCACAACAAGGATGGAAAGGATATTCTTATCCTCAATAATTTACTCAACAACAACTTCAGCAATATTAGCAAGCATTTTCTCAGCCATATCCCCAACACTATCGACAACAATTTTCTCAGCCATATCCACAACAATACCCTTAGAAACCAGTTGCTTATCAACAGCAAAATCCTCAACAAGTCTTACCTGCTTCTCCACAAATAAATTCACCACAGCGACAATTACCATCCAACCAACCTCCTAAACCCACACAGCTACCATCTCAACCCCTAGCTAACCCAAACAACCGAATAGATAGACCAGCTTACAGCGTGGATGAAGGACCATTGTACCCAACTTCCCATTGCAAAACATTGAACTAAGGTCAGGCCAAACTCTACAAAAAGAACCTCCACCTGTTACAATGCAGTCACAAAAAGAGATTCAAATTGATGAACAAGAAAAACCAACATGCAGTAAACAAAATGACCCAACACAAAACAATTTAGAACAAGGTCAACAAATCAAAACACTACCATCACCTCCATTTCCAGAACGATTACTTCAATCAAAGTTACCCACATCATTACCACAATTTGATGTTCTTGATGAATTGAGAAATGTGTATGTCAAAATGCCATTACTCCAGGCAATCAAGGATATTCTGATTTATACCAAATCAATTAAAGAGATAGGTCTCAAAAAGCCTAGAAAGAAAAGATTTGATCCATAAACAATACATGTTATTGGAAATTTAGCTGGCCTGATGTCAAATATCATATCCATGGAAAATACGTTGACCCAAGAATACCTAGAGTCATAGCAATTATCAACAAAATTTCAATTCCAAACACTCTGATTGATTTAGGAGCTACAATAAATGTAATGACATTAGACACAATGAAAACTTTGCAGCTAACAAATTTACTGTCAACCCTAATTGTTTTGGAATTAGCAGATCGCTCTAAAGTCATTCCTGGAGGGATACTGGAATATATAATTGTTCCACTAGACTCTTGGGAGTATCCAGTTGATTTCTTAGTACTCCAACCAAAATCAAATTTATGAGGACACCCACTCACACTTAGCAGACCATGGTTGGAAACTATTGATGCATTCATTGGGCGTAGATCTGGTAACATGATCATTTCTAGAGGCATGGAGAGAAAACAGCTTACCTTGTACCCATCAGCACAAGATCCAACAGTAACACAAAACCTATGGCTTGATGACAAATACACTGATAAGGAAGAAATATACTCTATTTTAAGCATCAATCAAATGTATGATATCGAGGAGAACAACAATGAAGATTTAGTCGAAATTTTTATCTCTCAACCTGATATTTTTGAAGAGTTGAGAAATGAACAATACATTGTTGCAAATCAAATATTGGCACAAAGCTTTCAAGAGACTTGTACCATGTATTCTCTGAAAACATTATTTAAAGAGATCTTTCCAATCAACTCCATTACAAACACACAAAGAAAGACTATAGAAATTAACCCAGGAAAAACATTGAGCATTGGGACATTTCTAGAAACATCTTAGGAACGGAAATTGCTTGATTTTCTTACCAAATACCAAAAGGCATTCGCTTGGGACTACACTAACATGCAGGGAATTCACCCGGAAACTTGCACTCACCATATCTATATAGACACTAGTATTCAACCAATGAGGCATCCACAGAGACAGATGAACCCCATGCTCAACAAGATTGTAAGAGACGAATTGTAGAAGTTACTAAAAGTAAAGTTCATTTACCCCATTTCTGACAGCTAATGGGTATCTCCGTTAGTAATAGTTCCCAAGAAAAATGACAAGTGGCAAGTTTTTGTTCACTATAGAGAATTGAATAACGTCACCCTTAAAGACTATTTCCATTGTCATTTATTGACCAATTTTGGATACATTAGCTGGAAAATTGTCATTTTCCTTTCTGGATGGTTTTAGTGGCTACAATCAGATCAACATAACCTCAGAAGACGAAGATAAAACAACATTTACATGTTCCTGGGGCACATATGCTTACAATGTACTACCATTTGTCTTGTGCAATGCTCCAACAACATTTCAAAGAGCAATATTAGCAATTTTTGTTGATCTGGTCCACGAATGTGTTGAGGTATACATGGATGATTTTTCAGTATATGGTGATTCCTTTGACAATTCTTTGCAAAATCTTGAGAAAGTTTTACAGCGATGTATAGAAGCAAACTTATCTTTAAGCAATGAAAAATTTTATATGATGATGAATGAGGGAATAGTCTTAGGACATCATATTTCTCCCGAGGGAATCAAGGTAGATCAAACCAAAATACAAATTATTGTCGAATTGCCAATTCCAACAAATCAAAAAGATGTAAGAATATTTCTTGGTTAAGCAAGCTATTATAGGAGATTTATTGAAAACTTTAGTAAGATAGCTTTGCCTTTGTTTAAACTTCTTGCAAGAGATGTATCCTTCAATTGGAATGAGGCTTGTCAAAATGCTTTTGAGAAAATAAGCACTGCTCCAGTTTTAAGGGGACCCAATTGGACTTTACCTTTTCACATCTCAATTGATGCATCTGATATAGAAGTAGGGGCTTCATTAGGGCCGAAATAATATGCTTTAACTTATATTATTTACTTTATCAGCAAAAATTTGACTCCTGCTGAACTCAACTACACAGTAACGGAAAAGGAAATGCTTGCAATTATACATGTGGTGAACAAATTTCGTCACTACATAACTAGATATGAAGTCCTCGTTCCAATGACCACTCTGCCATTAGATACTTAATGAAAAAACCTATTACTAATGGAATGATCACTAGATGGTTAATCTTACTACAAGAATTTAATCTCACCATACTGGATAGACCAAGGAAAGAGAACCAGGTAGTAGATTACTTTTCTAGACTACAAAATCTAGGTGAAGTTGTCCAAGTTGAAGATTCATTTCTTGATGAACATTTGTTTGCAATTTCAGTGTTAACTCCATGGTATGTTGATTTAGCTAATTACTTGTTCACAGGAAAAGTACCTCCATCTTTCAGTTCAAAGGAGAAGAAAAGACTCATCAAACAAAGTGCAAGATATTCATGGGTTAATGGCGATTTGTTTTACACTGGTTATGATATGATCATTAGAAGATGCATTAGAGAGGATGAAATTATTGATATACTAACATCATGCCATGATCAACCTTGTGGTGGCCATTTTGCAACTAAGAGGACAGCACACAAAATTCTTAGCCTTGGCTACTATTGGCCATCAATTTTCAAAGATTCAAAGAAGTATGTAAGAAGTTGTGACAACTGCCAATGCATGGGCAGACCAACCACCTCCGATGAGATGCCACTACAACCACAAGTACATCTAGAGCCATTTGAAAAATGGGCTCTTGACCTTGTTGGACCCATCAATCCACTATCCAAAGGTAAGAAGTACATTCTTGTATGTACCGATTATGTGACTAAATGGGCTGAAGAAAAGGCACTTGTAAGGGCAATTGAATAAACATTAGTCAATTTCCTTTTTGAAGAAATCTTTGTTAGATAGTGCCCAGAGAGATAGTAACTGACCAAGGGAGTCAATTCACTTCTAAACTAGTTCAAGAAATTACTGACAAGTACAAAATCAAGCACAGAAGGAGCACACCCTACCATCCGCAGGCCAATAGCCAAGCGGAATCTACAAACAAGACATTAGAAGGGATCATGACAAAAACGTTGGCAATAAACAGGAAGGATTGGGCAGATAAGCTCAATGAAGCACTCTAGGCATATAGAATCACCTAGAAAAACACAACAGGGTTTACACCTTATCAGCTAGTGTATTGCAAAGAAGTCATGCTGCCAATAGAATTTCAAATACATACATACAAATTGGTTGTAGACTTAGGAATAGATCTCTCTAAAGCTCAGCAAGAAAGAATCATGCAATTAAATCAACTGGATGAGATGAGACTACAAGCAGTGGAAAGGACAACAATGATACAACAACAAAGGAGACAATGGCATGATAAATTAATTAAGAAGAAAGAATTTCAAGTTGGTGACTAGGAATTACTCTTTGACTCAAAATTCAAAGACTACAAAGCCAAATTTGAAACCCATTGGATGGGCCCTTATGAAATCATTGAAGTCTTTGAGAATGGATCAGTCAAACTCACCACAATTGACCAGGAAGGACAAACGTATCTAGTAAATGGACACAGGCTCAAGATTTATCATAAGCCTGTCGGCAAAGAAGATTTCATGGAGATAGTATCACAGCAAAAGGAGGTACATATAGTACAGTGGTCAGCTGTAATATCTAAGACTTAAGCATTTCAAAAAAAACAATAACAATAACAAAAAAACAATAATAAATAAATAAAAACATAATAATGTTTAGATATGAAAACCAGATATGGCATACTCTAAACACGAATTCTTATGAGAAAACCAAGAAATTGGGTTGTAAGAATTCTCTTTCATTCAGTTTGATGTTCAAAATAAAATCATTTTCCAATTTCAATCTCAGAAAAATGACTTGAGGACAAGTCAAACCATCAGTATGGGAGGAGAAAGTCTGAACTTCTTCATGCTTTCATCTCCTTAATTTCATTTCCAGCAAAAGAAGAGATTTGTCTTTACATTTTCTAATGGATTCTCAACAAGAAATTATTGTTGTTCAATATTTGATCAAACTTTAAACATATCTCAGAAAGGGACCTGTTATCTATAAATTCTCATTTTCAGAAAGGGATATGTTATCTACAAATTCTCATTCTCAGAAAAGGGACCTGTTCTATGCACATTATCATAATGGGATTTGTTAAGAGGAAGATTGCATCTGCAAAGAAGAAGACTGGACTGCACCTACGGAAAAGAGACTACACTTAAGAGAGAAATGGACACCATCACATTCTGTTATGCCTGAACATATCAAACAACAAAAGCTAGCTTCCAAACAAAGAAATATCAGAGGGCTGTAAGTATTTTCATTTTAATATTTTTAATTTCTTTTATTAATTCCAAGTTTTAAATAGTGGTTTATGATAATTATTGATTTTAGTTTCTAATATCTAGCCTATCCTATATCATACATGCCCATTGTTATATCCTGTAGGAGTCATTCCTACTCTTAAAAACTAGATTTTCTATCCTATTCATACATTTCTAGTTACATTAGTCCTATTTTCTATCCTGTACATATTCCTAAACCTGATTCTTAAAGCCTATCTTTTATCCTGTACATACATTTCTAATCCAACATTCAACCTACAGTCATAAGTACCAACAGACCTACTAAAACTAAGCATGCATACTTAGAACCAATTAAGTCGACAACTACAGGTTAGAAGCCATCAATTAGTAGCTATAGATCCGAATTTTGAAGAATGGGATAAGGAAACGAAGATGAAGGATTTATAAATTTTTATGGTTTTCAACCTAGATTTTTTTAAATCTAGAACATAAAAAATATTTGATAAGGCAAAGGGTATGTTATCATAATGAGGATGAACGGCTAATCCAGAGAAATCATAATGACCCGATGCCCTCACGATCTAAAGACACCATAATGATCTGTAGCCCTCATGATTTTAGCAAAGGGATTGCACCATACCCATTTTCATCATTCAAAGACTGCTGCTAGGACTGCTCAGGACATCATTAAAAATCCCTCTGTAAGGAACTGAAGGATTATCATTGAAGTTTGTGTTGGGTGAAGGGATCGAGGGTTCGTTGCATAATCAAGTGTTGTATGGAGGCAGTAAGGTTCATTATGAATGAAACCGCTATGTTGAAAAAGGGAAGTAAATATTGTATTTATCACAAAGTATAAGTAGAAGTTCGAACCTGTAGAGAACACTGCGAATTTCTCTTAGTGACTGGTAAGAGTTGTTTAACATTCTAAAGATTATAATGAAATCCTCTCTAAAAATACGTATGGGTATAACGTTACGAGTATGTTGACAATAACAATGTCAACATACGAGTAAGAGGGCCACAGCATAGGGGAGATTCTACAGAACCGGTAGAAGGTCATTCCAATTTAATTGACAGTGTCCTCCACTAAAAAACAGAGACACGCATAACACTCAGGCTCGGGTAGTTTTCTTATCGCAATTATGGTAAAATTATTTTTACAGCATAAGGAAAATGCAGTAATTTTTTTTTTACAACCGTAAATTCTTCTTACAGCACAGGGTAACCGGAGGTAGAAAAATTTCTCTCATGGCAAATAGAACAGATCCAGAACAATTTGACCTTTCCAAATTCCATAAGGACTGCATAGACAATTTTAGGGCAAAACAATGGCTAACATTCCTAGAAAAATTTAATGGGCACAATGAGCTAACAGCAAGGGAGTTTGCCTCTTCATTCACTGGAAAGAGGGCCATTGTAGGAAACTTGTCTTTTAGCGTCTCAGAAGACACAATTGCTCAAGCAATAGGCATAAGCCCAGAAGGGAAGAAGTATTTTAAAACAAAGCAGTTCAAGGAGAAAACATGGACACATTTCATATCTAAGACAAGGGTATCATCAGTTGACTGGAAATCAGGGATTCCTAGGAGTTGGCTCATTCATCTATGGGATGAAATAGTTTATGTCATTCAAAATTTTATAACCTCTAAGGGAAGATACAACATTGTATTTCTTTATCATATCAAACTATTAATGCATCTAAGAGGGGACTGTGTTATAAGCTAGCCTTATTTTCTTTTGCAAAGCTTAACTAAGATGTCTAAGACCATACAAAGCAAAGAAAAAACAATGATAGGAGCCTATACCATTTTGGTTTGGTAAAAATCTTGATTGAGTTTGAACTACAAAAGATAAGTGTGACATGGAAGAAATTCTTGGTGACCAATGAGTTTATGGCAGATGAGGAGCAAGCAAAGCAGCGAAATTCACAGGAAGAACAACAAAATCTAAAGGAAGGGAAGCAACATGCAGAACTATTGATTGATGTAGATGCTATAGAGGAAGACTTTTCAGAGTACAGGCAAAGTAACTATGTTCCATCCAGCAGCAGTATCAAGACAAGAAGAATGGTAAGAGAGGAATCTGAGAAAGTTGAACAAGATAAAAATTTTACTACCTACACAAGGAAGTCCAGAAAGACTAAGTTTGGTCAAAAAGGGAAAATGGTGGAGGAATATGACATTCTACAATAGCCCCAGTATGATTACAAACAAGGATTGGAAATAAAAGACAAGGAAAAGGAACAACAAGAACAAAAATTCTCAAGAAAGAAGAAAAGGAAGATGGAAAGGAAAGTTGAGAAATTACAATGACAGCTTATGGAATCAGAAGTTTTGGAAAGAGTGGTGAAAAGAGAAAATGAAACACTCAAAATACAAAGCAGGAAATTTTAAGATCATAATGAAAAATTGAAAAAGAAGGTTAAGAAACTCAAAGCTTATAAAATGCAAATCTGTAGGAAGGCCTATAAATTTTACCAGCAAAAGAAGGCAATTAAAACCAAGTATCAAATCTTGAAGATAGAGTATGAAGCCCAAATGAACATCAACACTTTACTTCAGGCAGCAAAGGTAGAAGCAGAGGCAGAAGGTATAATTTGACAGGTTAGAATTCATTTGCATGAGGGCATGCAAAATCCTGAGTTTTGGGGAATGTTGGTATCAAATTATCACTGTCCATTTCACTTAAAAATCCTCTTTTGATTATCAATTTTGACCATTTAACCTTCATATTCCAACTATAATCCTTAGAAACTAAATGATATGATTTCATTATCATTATTTTTAGCTTGAAATTAATTTTTGAAATTATTGTGCTAAAAATGACATTTTTCCAGAAAATTACAAGTTGTAACTTCCTGTAATTGCTCCATGGTTTGACATGTTGCATAACAAGTCGGTGAATTTGAAGATTGTGGGCATGAATCTAAATGTACACAGATGGTGGATTACCTATCCACTTTCGAATTTGAAGAAAATAGGTGTCCGGTCAACACTGGTCAAACCCAGCCACTTCAGTAGAATTTCCAGATTTTGTGAACAAAATAATTTCTATTTTGAGAATTTTTGCATAAATGAAGGAACTAATCCAATTTCGACCTTCTTGGATGTAATTAATAGAATTTTGTTCGGATAATATGGAGTAGGAATAGCTTCTTTTGTTATAGGATTTGTGATAAATAACCTAGGAGGAAAGACTATGTTTCTGCAAGATTTTAGACACATGAAAGTACAATTTATGCATTTTTAATTCCAGACTTGATATAGACTCCACTATTGAGTTTATGCCTTCAAATCCAATAGTCATATTCTTTTGAATATTTTTTTCAGTGTGCTTGTGAAGTGTTGAACGGCCCTCATCACTATGCTGGTACACTCTGTCATCAAGTTTCTTTACTAGTTGCATAGATAGATTTAAAAGTTAGAGGTTATTTTATGTGATGTAAGGAAGGTTATGTGATTGAAGTTGTTAATTGGAAAGGATTTGCATTCGTTGTGAAAAGAGCCTTGTAAACGGACTCAACCAATATTGATCTTGAAGATTGACATATATATGCTTATTGTTGTATAATTTCGATATTTGTTTATTAGCTTTAATTTCAAAGATAGTTCATGGTTTGATTTCCAAGTGATTCAGATTTGTAATTGTTAAATTCAATTTTTTGTTAGATAAGTGATTCTTGTAAGGATTCAACTTTCATTGGTTTGCAACATTACTTATCTTATTTGTTGCTTGGACTAGGTAGGTGTTGAAATTGCTTTGAATTGTTATGATCCAAGGATTGCAAAGGATTCTATTGAGCAAGATTTTTGTAAGGGAATGATAGGATTTTTAACCAGCCATTAATACTCTATTTTTGTTACCTAAGCAATCAGAATTTCATTAGATTGTTTTCATATAAATTGATGCTTAAGTGTTTGAAAAGACAAGGACCTCTTGTAAGAGAGCATTGTTAACTTCATTTCACTAGGCTATCATTAGAACCTTAGATCCTTCTAGATCTATATACATTAGATGAGTGCCTCTAAGTGTACTTTCCTAAGTTGATAAAGGAATGAAGAGCTTAACTTACCTTAGTAAGTAAAGACCAAACAAAGGCTCAGTGAGATTTTCATTTCACAAGGAAAATATGTTGAAGTTGTTGGAGAGATTTGGAATGATAGAATGCAAGTCCCTACACAAACCAATGGAAATGAGCTTCAAGAAGTTGTGTGGACAAGCTACAGCATGTGATTTGGAAAATCCATCCAAGTATAGGAAATTGATTGGGGCTATGATGTTCCTAGTGAACACCCATCTAGACATATGCTATACAGTGAATACGTTGAGTCAATTCA